>PVKC010017457.1:0-20208 GCA_004027635.1 Crocidura indochinensis | reverse complement strand
AAAAAAAATGAAACAAAGAAACCTGAAAACACCACAGCAATAAACAACCAAACAATAACCACGGTCCAGAAATAAAAACAAAACATAGCACAAAATAAACAACAAGAAAAAATAATTTTTGCTACTTTTTTCATAGGAATATTAAATAATGGAGACAAGAGAAAGAGAATTCCCTTGGCCTAAAAGATACAGGGTTTCTCTGCCTTGAAGTATACTGTCATGGATATAAATACAGGCTTCATACATGCTCTTCTACTCTCTAGGTCGTTTTTTGATGTCTGGAAACTTTCTGCTTAGTCGTGGATGATAAAATCAGGCCTCTGTAACTAGAGATTTTGGTATTTGTACAGGTCACAGTTGGAACCTAGGGTGGAGTTTTTCTTTATGTTTCTAAAAGTTCTATTTCATCTCTGCTGTTTTAATCAGTCTTCTGTAGTTGGTGGTCTTGGTTTTTGCACAGATCCTAGGACAAAACCTAGGAAAGAGTCTTTCATTATGTTTTCAGAAGTTCTGCTCAGTTGCAGTTGTCTCAGTCTAGACCTCTGAAATTAGAGCTCTTGATTCTTGTGCAGATTGTAGGCTAAATCCTAGACTAGGGTCTTTTTTATTGGTCCCAGGATAAGTTCTGCCCAGTCATGGTTGTCACAGTCAGTCTTCTGTAGTTAGCTATCTTGGCTTTTGTACAGATCAAAGAATGACATATTTTCTGATTTCATCTTATCGTTTGGTGGTGAGGTGAGAAAACCTGTTCTTAGACCAAGTTGTTGCCATTTTCTCATTGTCAGGATGTCATATCAAAAGTGGCATATGTTGGTGTCAGAGCAATATTAAGAATGTCCTAGAGGGAGTTTGGTTCCTGAAGATCTTGCGGAGAACAAGCAGAACTATTATTATCAGTTCTAGTGGACCATTAGAGGTCAAGTTCAAACTGAGATGTCACATATGTAACATATATAACCTTAAAACTTGAGCCAAAATTGTGGTCTGAATGCTTCTTTTTTGTCAGAGGGCTGGTGGGCTCAGGGGACTATGTGGGATGGGCAATCAAATATGCACTGCCACATGCAAGACAAACACCCTACTCACTGTACTATCATTCCAGCCAAAAGTCCATATTTTCTAGTCAGTGCTTTCTATAACTTTTTGATGCACTATTTACCATAAATAACTTGATTGTTAACTCAAATTTTGAAGAAAGATAAACTGTATTTAGATCATCCCAAAGAATCAACACTAAATTTTCTATCATAATCATTGTTTCTTGTTCTCATTGTTTTGTTTTATATTGGAACTAAACCTACCATGGTATAACCTACTGTGTGATTCACAATTTGGATTTAGTATGACAGTAATTACAGGGCCATGTGATGCCATGTATTAAAACTGAAGTTCCTATGCTTTGACCACTAAACACCAGCCCCAGATCCTCCTCATTGTTATTAGATGAGATTAAAGCACATATTCGGTCATAGAAGCATTTTCTCCTTGAATAAATTATGCTATTTTGCAAGTATCATATGCATAAATTCCTTTCACAAACTAGATAAAGCTATCAGCTCAATTTCATTTTTTATTGTATTTTAATATTTAAGTTTCTAAAATACTTTCTGGGGATGAAGAGCTCTTTGTATATCTACCAAACTACTCTCTTCTATTTCTTCCTTGAAAGCCAGTACATATATATATATACATATATATGTATGTACATATATATGTATATATATGTATGTATGTGTATATATGCGTGAGTGTGTTTTGGGGAGCCACACCAAGTCATGCTCAGGAGTTACTCTGGGCTATGTGCACAAAAATTCTCCTGACTTGAGATACCATATGTAAACGCTGGGGGATTGAATCATAATACATCCTACGTTAATGAAAGCAGGGCAAACACCCTACCACTGCATTACTGCTCCAGCCCTGAGTTTTTATTTTTTAAGTTTTACTTTGATTGACTAATCAAGAGAGAATGACAAATTTCAAGTTTTCCACTCTTATTGTATTTCTATTGATATCTTTCTTTAATTCTTTTTTGTTTGTTTGTTTTTGTTTTTGGGTCACACCCAGCAGTGCCCAGGGGTTAATCCTGGCTCTATGCTCAGAAATTGCTCCTGGCAGGCACGGGGAACCATATGGGGCACCGGGATTCAAACCGATGACCTTTTGCATGAAAGCCAAACACCTTACCTCCATGCTATCTCCCGGGCCCCATCTTTCTTTAATTCTATTAGAAATTGTTTTAAGTAATTTGTTGTCTTTTAATTGGGTGAATATATGTTAAAGAGTGTGATTACTTCCTGATAAACTTATCCCTTGATTATTGAAAAATGACTCTTTCTTTTTATTTTAACCTGTGTAAGCCTCAATTCTGTCTCATCTAATATTAGTATGGCTCCACCAATTTTTAAGGGAGAGTTTGCTAGAAGGGTAGTTCTTCATTCTTTGACTTTGTGTCTATATTTGCCCTAAATATTCAAATATGTTTGTAGCATGCATAAATATATTGGGCTAAACTTTCCAGTTCATTTTACCACTCTGAGCATCTTAATTGGTGCATTTAATTTTTTGACATTGAGAGAGATGGTTCACATGGTTGTTGTGTCATTTTTTTTTTGTAGAGATTCGTTGTTTGGTAAAATCAGTCCGGTCTTAAAATAAAGTTTATGATGCTTCTTTTAAGATTTAATTTTAGCCTTGCAAATTATGGAACTATTATTTATCCATAAAGATGTATAAACTTTCTTCAAACCTAAATGAAAGTCTGGCTGGGTGAAGTATTCATCGAAACATATTATATATATATATATATATATATATATATATATATATATATAATTATTGATTTTTTTTCTCTTTATCCAAACACTGCCTTTGGGTCTAGTGGGAGGCTTGTGTTAAATCTGCTCTAAATCTTTATTTTGTTTCCTTGAGTGTAAATTCATTTTTGATCCATTTTAAAGTTATTTTGTAGTTTCTTCTATAAATTGAGATGTTATGCAGCTCATCTTCCAGCTCATCTATTCTGCCTTCAGCATTTGTTATATTGCTCATGAGGTCTTTCAGTGAGTTTATCATTTCACTTACCAAGTTTTTCATTTCTATCATTTGGTTGGAGTTTTCTCATGTATTTTTTCTTATTCTTGTGAACCATAATTATTGGCTGTCTTTTCTTTGAATATCTTTGGTTTTGGTTTTTTGGGCCACACCCGGTGACGCTCAGGGGTTACTCCTGGCTATTCGCTCAGAAGTTGCTCCTGGCAGACAAGGGGGACCATATGGGGAACCGGGGTATCGAACCGCGGTCCGTTATATGTTAGCGCAGGCACCTTATCTCCAGCGCCACTGCCCGGCCCCACTTTGAATATCTTTGAAGATCCTCCACATTTTGCCTCTGAAGTACTTCTCAGAGAGACAATATAGATGACTTAAGTTGGTTCGGATCTCAGAACTCTCATCTTCATTTTCTAAGTATGGAAGGTTTGATGTTGCTTTCCCATTGTAATTTTTGCAAGGTAGTAGTGTTTCTAATGTGTTGGTTTGGGGCTCCTTTATTAGAAGAAATGTGCACACACAGAGCAGGGAAACTTACCTTGTTGATTATTCTGACTTCAAATTGGCCCTTTGATTCCAAAAGTTGCCCATTTTCACCCAGCTACTATCTTCTTCTTTTGTCTGTCTCCAGAACATGCTTTTTGCTGGATTTAATAACTGTAGTTACAAAGAAAATCTGGGCCCAAGGCCCTGCCTACTAAATAGCCAGGGAAGCTGGGCTGGCTGGGTAAAAGGATGTTTGCATGCAGAACTGCTGCTAGTTTTCACTGATAAGAATGGTCATCTGTAGCCAGCCATCTTACAGCCATTCTGCCACTACAAATATGGTCAGATTACAGCCCCACCCCCCTTCCTCATTTGATCTGCCTCTGCTGCACTCCTTGGCACCTCTGCTTCACTGCCTAATGTCTGCATTATGAGAGCCATGCTTCGCTTATGGACTTTCAATGTACTCCACAGCTACCAATTTTGTATTTGGTCTAATCAGGGACCAAATCAGGTCACTATTCACTGTATTACTGCTGTCAAATTTCTATCAAAAATCTCCCTAGGAGCTTGAATTATGTTGTGGTGATAGCCACTGCTTTAATTCCAAGAGGTCAGTTCTTCATTCTGTGGCTTATTTTTTTTTTCGGGGACAGGGGGACCACAGGTTGACCTGTTCTTGATATATTCAGGCACTTTAACATTCAATTTAGTTTTTCTAATTTCTTTTTAATTTTTGTTTATTAATTTTCAAAATAACTTGCTAAGTAAACTTAATTACAAAATGTTTTGACCTGTCTTTATTTTTGGGGGGGGGCAGGAACCCATACCCAGTTATTCCTGGCTATGCGCTCAGAAATTGATCCTGACTGGGGGACCATATGTTATGCTGGGGATCGAACCGAGTTCCATTTTTAACCTGTCTTTTGTAATGTAATGTAATTTTGGTTATTTTTTCATATATACAATTATAAGATGGCGAATGTCAATTTAACACTTCACTGAAATCACTTTTTTATGAAGCGTAATGTCCCTTTTAATTTTCTATAATAATTTTATATTATCAGTGAATTAGGTTTAAGATGTAAATATATAGTTTTCAGACATTTTAGTACTTAATTTTTGATTATTTTAGTATTTTCTTAAATCACTGCATAAGGCTGATGATTTGATATTTGTAAATTATTTTCTCTAGAAATAAATATAATAGCAAACATAGATTCTAAGTAAAATTGCTTTTTAAGATTATTCAGATATTTATAATACAACATTTTTCCTTTTGCACTGACTAGATATTCCATATATGGCAGTTACTTCTGCTAAAGGAAAATGCATTTGTCTTTTACATCACCAAAAGAAGGTCATAAAGATAAATCAAAGGGTCAAAATAAATGGTCTACATGCAGAAGCCCGGATTTCATTCCTGATGCTACATGAGTCCCTGACCACCCAAGGCTTCAGTCATGAATACTCTTTGAGCAATGCATTATTTGACTTAAAACAAAGCAAACCATCACAAAATTGCACAGTAAAGCATTATATGCTTTATGGCTAAATTAGATTTGCAGCACAAAACTCATAACTTGGTTAAGTAGAATAATGTTTAAATATAGCAGATTTCAACATGTTAATTTATAGTAAACATCATGAATATTTTATCACTACATTTGTGACACTTGATGTTGAAAAACCACTTGTGTTTGTGTGTCAAAATCAGTTTCTGATATCTAGATGGATTACCTATTTCTAATTTAACTGTCAACTTGTGATATTGATGACTCAACTGAGAAAAAGCACATAATAAAAGCGCATGCAACAAGACCTGATTAAAACCATGCAAGAGCTTAGGGATAGAATAGAGAAAAAGCTATGTTTTTCACATGCTTGGGTTGAACATTTAATTTTCTTCACTCACCTGCATTCCCAAAAGTGATCATTGGTACTGCTGAGTTCCGTCCTGAGGACACTGCAATTACGTGTGAAACTCTTGGTATTCTAGCAACTGCCATTGCTTATACTACCAGAATCCGACCAGAAAGTAGTATAGGCTGTGTATTATTATGGTGTCTGCTTGTTCTACTGTGTTGCATTATTTTGCTATGAAGAAGGGATGTTGCATTCACACTCAATATTATTAAAACTTAAATTAGGTTCCTTTGTTAGAGATTACATTTAAAAGTGCTTGAGAGAGGTATATATTGTGCTGGGGTTAAAATGGGGTTAGCTGTATGTAAGGGACTAGCCACACTCCATATTAGATGTAGGTCTGACACATGTTTGAGTTCTTAACCTTTTACCTCAGCTAGATGTAATTTATGCATTAATTTGATCCCTCATGGACAAAACCATGCATAAGCAAACATATCACATTAGTCTCAAGTCATTTCCTAAAAATAATTTTAGGAACACATTTTCATTTTCAAATGAAGCACTACAACACATTACAACTGTATGTTTGTTGTAAATGTATGTCTTTTCACAGAACAATAAATATAGAATGCATAAAATTTTTGTTATCATTGCTGTGATTAAAATAAAAATTGAGCAAAGCCTAGTATAAGGGATATTTGTATTTAAAATATTTATATTGTAGTTATGTTTCTTGATAAGTGGATCATCAAGGCTTGTAACTAGGAAACAAAAGAGTAATTATCTAAGGCTAAATTTATGATGAGACTAGTTGGCAAAATTTATGAGGATATGAAAAATAAGGGACACAAGTAATATTCTGATAGAAAGCTGTTATCCTGTAAATTTTGAGTTCATTAATCATTGATAAAAATAACAAAGAAAGCTTAACAACACAGAATTTTGTGCCTCTTTTAAAAAACACTGAAATCTGCATATTCTACAAAAATAATAAGCAAAATATTTTTCAATATAACATTCATCAATGTTTTAAAATATCAAATTTATATTAGGAGTGTATGAAAAAGAAAAAATTAGTGTATTGTTGATTTTTTTAATATTGCTTTGTTCTAAAAACTGTGTACTGATTATGAGTTTGACAATGTATGTTACTGGTAAAAGGGATAGAAGATAATTTGGGAGATAAGCATATCAGTTTTAGATATGCTATCATATAGTGTGATTGGAAAATCTATGCTAAATTAATAGGTATAAAATAAATATATTACAAAGTTAGGTTTCTAAATTGCCAATTTAGAAGTAAAATAATAAATTTGCAAATATATTTGAGAATATATTTCCCCAATTTGAATTAAATCTATTTTTTCTTTATTTTTTAAATTTAAACACTTATATTTACTTTGTCCCTCGAGTTCCCAGATTGTAGTACATTATATTTCTTACACAAAACAACCACAGCCAAAAAATTTATGCAAATCCCTTAACATTAAAAACTGTAGTATTGTTGACACAATTGATCATAACACAATAATTCATTAAAAATGAGTCAAAGGAGCACAGCAAAGACTGTGTTAGTGTGGAAATTGTTTGCATAGGCCCAGCAAAATATAGGAGAGAGGGAAAGAAAAAGCCTTGGCCTAAATACAAGAAGACTTTATCCATGAAGTTTTCTGGCATAAGACCAACTCTAGGCTTCAGGCATATTAGGCTGTCCAACCCAAGTCATTGTCTGTAGTGCCAATACACTTTTATTTTTTACACAGTCACTGTTGTTGGTGTCAGGTTTCTGTAGTCAAGAATCTCGGAAAATGTCCATATTCTATATAAGAGTCAGGATGATGCGGAGCACTCTTTAGTTTCACTCACAATTAGAGAGTGATGCAGAGAGCTCAGTCTCTAAAGCAGGTTGTTATTGTTAAGTTCTCTGGGTGTTAAAGGGAAGTCTCTGTTGAATAGGTCTATGACAAAGCAGTGGTAGGATCTTCCCTAGTAGAGGTTTGCATTCAGGTGATGTAGTATTTTTTACTATCACTGTTGATACACTTTCTAGTTTTGCTCTTTCTCTTTTCAACTTTATTAAATGGCAATGTAATTCTAATCATGAAAAAACATGCCACAATATTTACTAATAGCATTCAGATTGTTTCAATGGAATTATGAATATTTTTTTTGTGTGTGGTTTTTGTGTCACACCCGGAAGTGCTCAGGGGTTACTCCTGGCTCCATGCTCAGAAATTGCTCCTGGCAGGCACGGGACCATATGGGGCACCGGGGTTCGAACCGATGACCTTTTGCATGAAAGGCAAATGCTTTAACTCCATGCTATCTCCCGGGCCCCGAATTATGAATAAATTTATGTAGTATACTGAGTTTTTATTTGCTATTAATTTTATAATAATCTATCATTTCTCTTCAATTCATTATTGAAGTATAGTTATTAAATTATATTGAGAATGTAAGACATTTTTATTTTCCTTCTATGAAATTTCTCATTTTAATGTACTATGAAGATGCAGTTAAGTATTTTAGTCAAATTTCAACGAATTGAAGCTACCTGTCAATTATAAACATTTATATTTAGTATACTTCATTAATATATATTAATAGTAAGCATGCAATTGTTCCAGTTTAATAAAGATATAATCAATAAATCCCACTATCTCAATTTAAGATGATTAGATATAGACATAGAAGAGGTTAGAAATGATTATCAATATAAATTTAGTTAAAATATACATTATGTGGCAAAGTTACTACTTTCATATGTGTGATAATTTAATAACTACTCAAACCAAATTGCAGTTATAAAGTGAAGAATTATGATTATTTTTATTTATTTATCTATTTATTTCTGCTTTTAGACTTCATCTGTTGGCACTCAGTACTCCTGACTCTGAATTTACAAATCACTCCCTGAAGGCCCCGAGGATCCATGGGATACTGAAGATTGATTCTAGGTAGGCCTCATGAAAGGCAAACACTTTACTCTGTGCTATAACCATAGTCCCCGAAGTAAAGAATTTTTAACTGTAGTTATTGTGTGATATACTGGACCTCAAATTCATTATTTTTTTAATTGAGGATTTTTAACTTGGACCAAATTTTCTATCTTCTCTATCCTCATAATAACCAACAATATTCTCTTTATTAATATTCTCTATTAACTTTTTAAAAAATATTCCACTATACAGGGCCCAGCGGTGGCGCTAGAGTAAGGCATCAGTCTTGCCAGTGCTAGCCTATGACGGACTGAATTTTGATCCTCTGTCCTCCCATGTGGTACCCGAGAGCCAGGAGCAATTTCTGAGTGCATAGCCAGGAGTAACCCCAGAGCGTCAATGAGTGTGGCCCCAAAAGAAAAACAAACAAAAAATATTCCACAATACAAATGATATTTACATTATCTACCTTTAATTATCATCCCATTCTGCTATATTACTCGGGCCCCAATGTCTTATTTTGTTTTTAAAGTAAATAATGAGGCTAAAGTCAGATGGAAGTGCAATTGCCTGTGAAATCTTAAGAAAGAATATGAAAAGCAGAGATACAACAAATGAGTTTTACAATTCTAAGAATATTAACTTATAAAAAATTGTCAAACATACAGAAACTAAACCAATGGAATATGTTTGAGAGCCAAGAAATAAACTCATGAACACATAATCAACTAATAACTGTATAGAGTAACAGTAATACATCCTGTAGAATGCTATTCTCTATAATAAATCATCTTAAAAAAACTGATGTTATGGGCTGGATTGATAGCACAGTTGTAGAAACTTTGACTTGCACTCAGCTGACCCAGGACAGACCTCAGTTCTATCCCAGTCCTCCCATATGGTCCCCAAGGCCAGGAGCAATATCTGAGTGCATAGCCAGGAGTCAACCCTGAGTATCATTGGATGTAGCTCCAAAACCAAACCAAACCAAACAAAAAAAAACTGAAGTCAACATGAATCATTCTTATTTTGAAAAAAAAAGAAATCATCTAAAAAATCAATTAAAATTAACTATGTAAAGGCTAAAATATGAGTCCTTAAATCATAAAATATCTGAAAAGAAACAAGGAATTTTTTTCTAATGTTGGTGTTGTCAATACATTGTTGAATATAACAAAAATCATGGAAAAGCATAGTAAAAATACATAGGTCAGATTAAGTTAAGCATACAAAAAGATTTTATACAGCATACAAAGAGTGAACAAAATGTGAAAGCAATAAGGAAATAAGAAAATGTATTGCAGTTGAACTTCCATTAACAAAAAAGAATTTTCTCCTAGAAGCATATAATTATTTCATGTTATTTCAAATTTAAATAAATGTGCTTAGATTTGGTGATCATATTTTCTTGCAGTGATTTTAGTAATAAATTGTTAGAGTCTGATCTTATAATTTTAATTAATTTTATATTTAGTTTCATTAAAGAATGGTCTTTCATAAGAAAGCTTTTTATTTTGTCACTAATCTTTCCTTAGAAGAGTATGAAAAAGTTTTTTAAATTATTTATATATTTTGAGCACAGTAACTAGTATAATGAATATCTTAAAAATAAAACTATTTGTTTTTACTCTTATAAAATTTAATATAGAAATATTGCCTTTCTCTCATAGAGAGTCAAATTGAGAAGTGCTCACTCTGTAAAGGTTTTAAATTGAAAATAAAATCAATGTCAAACCATATTGATTTCAGAGAACATTTTAATTTCATGAGGTGGTGTCTTATATTTTCTGAAAAAGTTAACAGAATTCAAATTGACTTTCTTTTATGTGCCTAAAAATACGTAAAGAATAGGGACTGGAGCACAGTGGTAAGGTGTTTTTCTTGCATGCAGCCAACACAGAACTGACCTCAGTTCGAATTCCAGCATCCCATATGGTCCCCAAGCCTGCCAGGAGTGACTTCTGAGTGCAGAGTCAGGAGTAACCGCTGAGCACCATTGGGTCTGACCCACAAAGAAAAAAGAAATAAAAAGAGAGAGAATAATATCTACTGACTATAAATTTGAATTAATTTGCTTGATCAATAATTAAAATTATAAAAAATAATTAAAAATAAAATAATTAAAAATTGCAATGATATATGGCTTCTATTACTTGGCTATTTTTCCTATAAGTATATTTCTTCAGATGACCATATAGATATATTAAAAATGCTATACTGTCTTTTTTTAGGGATAATTTAAATGTAGCATGCAGTGTTTATAAAATATTACTGCATGTAATTTAACAAAGATATTGTTTGAATTTTTATAAAAAGGGTGATTTTGCTGATTAAATAGAGTGGAAGGCATGATCCACTTGTAAACGCAACACTATGATAAAGCATTTTTCTTTTATATTCTTTTAGATTTAAATATTTACTTACTAGGCAGGTTTTATAGATTGTAGGTGTCTAGTGGTTTAGAGAGTTGGGAATTCCATGGATTGAATTTTGACTCAGAAATAGACTATATATTGGATTCTTTAAAAGTCATGATAAAGTTCAAATATAGTCTACATGGTACTCCACTTTCTTTTTTCCTTGAGTCAGCATTTTTGGAAATTTCGACAAGTTGTTCTCCAGCACTCTGTGTGGAATTTGGCAGGGGATAGAGCTAGCAGTCAGCAACAGCTAAAGTCATTTTACTTTGACAGAATCCATAAAGCCAAGCAGAAGTAATAACTTTTTTGATGGAATTACAGTGGTGAAACTCATTGCTGCTGTTGCCAGTCACACTCAAACTGGGCTTCACCTGTGGGGAACGATTCTGATACTCTGTGGTCCTTTGTTTCCACCTGTGACCCTTGATCAATGGAGAGTGGTAATTGTTCCTCCAAATAAATGTGACACTCTGCAGGTTCTGGTCAGTGAATGATCTCATTCTCTAAGGACCTCTCTGAATGACAGCAGTGGCCTTCCAATAAGAGTAACAAGAGTCATTCATAAGTTACTCTTTGCACTTCTCTGCCCCCTAGATATAATTGCAAAGGATAATATACAGTGATTACTTATGTCCAACTGCAGGCTGACATGCCTCAAGCAAACAATATTAGCTCATAAGTGCCCATATTAAAATAACATAAAAGGAATAATTTTAAATTAAATTTGGGTTGTCCTATTTCAAAGTTTAAAATTGTTAACTTTTTATTTCTTCTGGTTTTAGGGACATAACTGGTGAAACTCAGAGGTTACTCCTAGCACTCAGAAATTGCTCCTTCTGGCTTGGGGGACCATATGGGACTCTAAGGGACCGAACCATGGTCCATCCTAGGCCAGCCATGTGCAAGGCAAAAACTCTACTGTTGCGCCACCGCTCCAGCTTCAATGTTGGGATGATTTTATGCTGAATATAGAAGCATAGCTATTCAAAATATGGGCTCTAAAATAAACTCACAGAATAAGTCATTCTCTTAAACATAAAAAATATTTTACAGCCTGAAGCACCTACACCCTTCTAGGCACATTCTTAGGGTAGAAATTGGCCAGTTCTGAGGCAATCTAGGCACTGAACAAAAAATACTGCATGAATGCTAGTGCATCTATGTAAGAAAAAATGCTACATATATCTATTCAGGGGCAGCCAGAAAGTGGCTGTCTCCTCTATATGACAGCATATATGACAGAGCCTTAACAATTATTTAACTCAACAGAGTAATCACCAATGTTTTGGGTGCACTCTAACACTGCATGGTAAAGAAAGTAACCTGCAAAATAAATGTATTTTTAGAAGTGATTTGGTATGCACATTTCAACAGAGTAGCGTTCAAATTACTAGCAATCTAAAACTTCATCATTAATATCATTTTTTATTAACACCCACAAAACTCAAAGAACAATGGTGAAACTAAGAAGGTCACCTGTAGTCTCAAATGGGGAGAAACATTCAGGCAAACCTGCAAGCAAATCAAAATTCTTGAACTTGGTAGATAAGGTTCTAAAATGCACACTCAGTGCACTAGCAACAGAAATTGAGAAGTCCTGCCAGCAAGATTAATACAAACAATAGTTGAAAATTCAATCAGCTCAAAGCACTGTTTCAGAGGAGGAAAGATTTAATAAAATGGAATGGAAGAAGCTAAAGAACAAACTAGCAAGCCATAGTAACAGAATCTCATGGGAATAACTATACAGAGAAACTTAAAGACAAAATAATAACAAAACAAAAAAAAAATCAGCCTTGGCAAGGAGGTCTAAAAGAAAGTGATAAAGAGCATGGAAGAAAATGTCAGGTAATTAATTAATGAACAAAAGCAAGAAGAGCAGTCTCTATTTTATGGGACTTTCTGAAGGTGAAAGAAAAGGTGAAGAATGAGGGGTGGGAGGGATAATAGTAGAGATCTTTCTAGTGTGAGGCAGCTGAGCTAGTTCAAGCGAATAAAAAAAGTAACACCCAAAATAGACTCAAACAGAACAATACCAAGACACATAGTAATCAAAATGACAATAACCAAGGTGTGAGACACACTTCTTAAAGTAGTAAGAGAAAGGAAAAATCCCTAAATATAAAGAACACAAGAATCAGAACAGGGGCCAGAGACAAAATGGAGGTAGAGCATTTGCCTTACATGCAGAAGGACCGTGGCTCAAAATCCAGCATCCCATATAGTCCCATGAGTCTGCTAGGAGCGATTTCTGAGTGTAGAACCAGGAGTAACCCCTGAGCACTGCTGGGTGTGAACCAAAAACAAAACAAAACAAAAAAGATAGAATCACAACAGATCTCCCATATAAAATTGTAAAGATAAAAAAAAAGGTGTAATGGCATATTCAAATTACTGCATGTAAGAAGCTTTCAACCTAATTTACTAAAACTTTAATTTATATAGGAAGGAGGATAAAACTTTAGTCAATAGACTAACTTATTTTATCAAAAGGCACAGTGTAGTAAGATGGATCTGCGTTCAAATCTAAAACCAAAGGATTGTCACATGATCAGTGTAAACAGTTATACAAACAAATGGAAAACAAAGAAACAAACAAAAATGGCTAGTACATACATACTTATGTAGGTTCAAATTTTGTTTTACCTAAATAAAGTAAAATTAGAGGCAAAGATGGATAATAATTACATAAGGAGCAATTGAACAAGAAGTTTTAACTCTGATCAGCATATGCATGCCAAGTATTATAAGGATCAGCAAAGTTAGCAAAGCAAACTAGAGAAACAAATCTAGAGAATCCCATGATGGAAATATAATAATAGTGGAAATTTTAAACACACCAATCTCACTGCTGGATAGATCTACCTGGAAAGACACATGATCACTAAATAAGTAACTTGAAGAAGTGGGGCTAATGGATACACAGGGCCTTCACACTTAAAAAAATAAATCACATGTCATATTCTAGTAGACATGGAACATTCTCACATTTGAGAACATATAGTCCAACCGCTATAAACTCAAATATGTAAGAATCATATATAACACGTATTCTATAAGAACACAATGCCTAGGGGCCCGGAGAGATAGCATAGCAGCGCTTGCCTTGCAAGCAGCCAATCCAGGACCAAAGGTGGTTGGTTCAAATCCCGGTGTCCCATATGGTCCCCCGTGCCTGTCAAGACCTATTTCTGAGCAGACAGCCAGGAGTAAGCCCTGAGCACAGCCGGTTGTGTCCCCCCCCAAAACAAAACAAAACGAAACAAACAAACAAACAAAAAGAACACAATGCCTCATATTTAGAAATTGTGAATAAAATGAAGATTTGGAGAAGTTTTGACACATGAAATATGAACAGCCATTGATAAAGAATTGCTGACCCAAAGATAAAATCGAGGAAGCAATAAAAGTACAGCTGAAACTAATGGCTACAAAGAAACTGGTTTCCAATATCTATGGTACACAGCAAAAGCAATAATTAGGGGGAAAGTCATAGTGCTACATAGACTAAACAAAAGAATAGAAGAAAAAGATAAAAATGGTAACCTTAAATGCTCTCTATACATTTCTGGAAAATCTACAACAAATGATCCCAAACACCATTAAACCATTGGCAAAAGTCATGCAGAAAAGCAAACAAGCAGAAATAATTTTGGTCAAGGAAGAAGATACAATAGAACCATCAGAATCTAAAACATTATGAAAGTTCCATAGTAACAACTTAATATGTTAAGCCAAATGACCAAGAAAAAATATACCGATTGCTAGAAACATGTAATCTCCACAAATTGAATCAGGAGGAAATCAAAAGCCCAAACAGCCCAATCACAAGCAAGGGAATTGAAACAACAATTACTATCTCCCCCAAGATAATAGCCATAGTCTAGATGGGTTTATGAGTTTATTTTATTAAACTTTCAGAGATTTACTACCATTGATCCTGAAACACTTCTAAAATTCAAAGAAATGAGAATCCCTTCAAACACGTAATATGAGGAACACACACATTGATATCCAAAGCTGATAGATATTACAAAATATAAAAGAAAAGAAAAATTCAGAAAAAAAATTACCTTGACAAACATTGATGTAAAAATACTCAAACGTATCAGGAAATCAAATTCAATAGCACATAAAACATATCATACAATATGTACAAGTGAATTCCATCCCAGGTTTGGGAGAATGATTCACTATTAAACCAATTAACATCAGATACCAAATCAGTAAATAGAAAGATAGACTTGAAATAATCATATAAATCAATTCAGATACTGTCTGAAAAGAATACCTATTCATCTTAAAAACCTTCAGTAGGGGCCAGAGAGATGGCACTACATGTAAGGTGTCTGTCTGCCTTGCAAGCGCTAGCCAAGGAAGGACCCGGTTCGATCCCCCGGGGTCCCCCGGAATCAAGCCAGGGGCAAATTCTGAGTGCTTAGCCAGGATTAACTCCTGAGCATCAAAAACGGGTGTGGCCCAAAAAACAAAACAACAAAACAAAAGAAAACAAAAACAAAAACAAAAAACAAAACAAGAAAACCTTCAGTAAAACAGGGGTTCGAGGATTCTTCCTCAAAAGATTATCCATTATCTTTAAAAAGCCAATAGCTGTGCTGGAGAGACAGCATAGAGGTAGGGAGTTTTCCTTGCATGCAGAAGGAAGGTGATTCGAATCCAGCATCTCATATAGTTCCCCAAGCCTGCCAGGATTTCTGAGCGTAGAGCCAGGAGTAACCTTTGAGCAATGCCAAGTGTGACCACCTGAAAAATAACAAACAAAAATAAATAAATAAATAGAAAGCCAATAGCTACAATTACCCTAATTGGTAAAAAAGAAAAGTATTACTACTGAGATTAGGCACAGGACAAGAATGTCTATAGTCTCTAATTTTACTTAATATTATTAATTTTGTGTGTGTGTGTGTTTTTTTTGTCTTTATTTGGGGCTACATCCGGTGACGCTCTGGGGTTACTCCAGGTTATGCGCTCAGAAATCGCTCCATAATTGGGGGGGGGGGCATATGGGATGCCAGGGAATCAAACCATGCACGGTCCGTCCTAGGATAGCTTTGGGCAAGGCAGACGTCTTACTGTTTGTGCCACCACTTGGGCCCCTAATTTTGCTCAATATTATATTAAGGATCATGACAATAGCAATCAGATACTAAATGGATGTCTGAGGGATCCATTTAAAAAGTCAAAGTCAAATTATCTCTATTTGCAGATGAAATGTTGATATTAATAGAAAATTCTAAAAAGTCCACTCATCTATGGGTTTTGAGAAAAATAAAAGACATTTGTTTAATGATTATCAGAGACAAAAATAGAGGAGGACTGGAAGGTCCAGCTCATGACATGAAGCTCACCACAGAGAGTGATGGGTGCAGTCACAGAAATAATTACACTGAGAACCATCATAACAAGAAATAGATAAATAAAAATAAAAAAATAGGGCCCGGGAGATAGCACGGAGGTAAGGCGTTTGCCTTTCATGCAAAAGGTCATCGGTTCGAATCCTGGTGCCCCATATGGTCCCCTGTGCCTGTCAGTAGCAATTTCTGAGCATGGATCCAGGAGTAACCCCTGAGCACTGCCAGGTATGACCCAAATAAATAAATAAATAAATAAAATAAATAAATAAATAAAATAAATAAATAAAAAATAAAAAAGAGTCCACAGGTAACAATAAACAAATACAACAAATTGACCACCTACTAAGTCAATGCACATAAACATCAAAAAATATTTGCATTTATTTAAATAATGCAGCAATGGAGAGTGAGATTAAATAATCTATCCTATTTGAAATAGTGTCCAATAGCATAAAGTAACTCAAAATCAATTTAAATAAAGAGGAAAAACCAATACAATAAAACATTAAAAACATTTTAAGAAAGTACTGGAAGATTTCCTTAGGAAATAAAAACATATCATGTTAATCGATTGGAAGAATTAATATTGCCAAAATGACCACCTTATCTAAACTACAATATGGATTCGATGAAATTCAGACAGCATTCATCAATATTCTAGAATAGACTATTATAAAGTTTGTCTGGTATCATAAAAGCACTCAACTAGTCAAAGCCACATGAAAAATAAGAAAGTTGAAGTTGTACTACAAAGCCATCATATAATCTAGCAATTAAAACAGTGTTGTACTAGAATAAAAACACTTTGTGACCAATTTCCCAAATAAGATATACAATGACAAAACTCAACTATGAATTACTATGTAAATAATATTGCTTTCATAAAATAAATTTAATAAGAATATTAAAATATATATTATGGATTGTCATTGGTTCATTTCTAAATCTAGTCTTGATTTGTAAAGAATTTCAATTTATAATATTATGAGTTTCTCAGACTCATAACTCATTCAGATCAAATGATCTGCAGTTTGTAAACTACTTCATACAATAAGTAAGATTGAAGATTGGAAAAATCAATATTGCCAAAATGACCATCTTACCTAAACTACTATATGGATTCGATGGAATTCAGACAGCATTCATCAATGTTCTAGAATGACTATTATAAAGTTAGAAAGTTTGTCTGGCATCATAAAAGCACTCAACTAGTCAAAGCCACATGAAAAATAAGAAAATTGAAGTTGTACTACAAAGCCATCATATAATCTAGCAATTAAAACAGTGTGGTACTAGAATAAAAACACTTTGTGACCAATTTCCCAAATAAGATATACAATGACAAAACTCAACTATGAATTACTATGTAAATAATATTGCTTTCATAAAAATAAATTTAATAAGAATATTAAAATATATATTATGGATTGTCATTGGTTCATTTCTAAATATAGCCTTGATTTGTGAAGAATTTCAATTTATAATGTTATGAGTTTCTCAGACTCATAACTCATTCAGATCAAATGATCTGCAGTTTGTAAACTACTTCATACAATAAGTAAAAGTGAAAGAGGGACTGGAGCATGGTACAGCGGAAGGGCGTTTGCCTTCCACGCTGCTGACCTAGGATGGACTGCCGTTTGATCCCATATGGTCTGACACAGCCCAATTCAGGGGTGAAAAACTCCTGAATAAGAAATCATATTTATTCAGAAAAGCCTACTTTGAGTAGTCACACAAGCTGACCTCTTTGTCAGGATTGTCTGAGTGTGAATTTCCAAGACTGTGCCATTTTCACTCTTTCCCTTTAAGAAAAATCAGGTCTCAGTAAAAATCTTTTTTCCACCAAAAGAAAGAAACAGCATCAGACTCCCACCAAAGACTCCCCACTGAATAATTTCTTTGACCAGCGCAATCTTGGCGCCAAGCATATTCTTCTAGAATTCCAAACTCAGGAGGAAAGCAATTACCCAAAACTCAAAACATTTTTTCCTCTACCTGATAATTGCAAACTTACTCAAAAAATTTCTCACTTCCCCATAGTTACCTGTTTTTCTTACTTCCTAAATATTACCTGGATTTCTCTCTCTTGTTTTTACCCAAAACAAGATGAACCCCAAAACAGAACTCCTTTCACCCCAAAGTATGGGTCACTGATATGCAGAATCTCAGCTAGCTTGTCCCATTGTGTTCCCCCATTTCCTTGATATTTCCACAATCACACTCTGCATTCCAGAGTTCCACTTTATAAGCAAGCCCTGAAATCAATAAACTTGTCCTCGCTCCATCTCACGCGTGGTCCCCACATGCAACTGTGTGGCCTTCTCATTTCTACATTTATATTTCTGTCAGCAAATCTTCCCGCGTCTCACTCTCTTCCGTGAGGAATTTTGAACTCACAAAGCTAATATTACTAGTTACAGATCAGCAGTCTGTAACAATGGTCCCCCATACTTGGAACGATTTCTGAGTGCATAGGCAGGAATAATCCCTGAGCATCATAGGGTGCCCCACCCAAAAAAAGTAAAACATTAAGTAGAATACAAGAAAATGTTGATTCTATAATTCATATTGTATATATTAATTCTACATTAAAAACATAATAATTGATCAGTCACTATAAAAGATAGCATTAGAGTTCATGTTTTTTTCTCATTTTTTTACATTTATATAAAGGAAATATATCATATATTAGACACAGTTTGTCATAATACATTTATTTCAGGAAGAAAAAAAGCAAAGTCATTAAAAAAAAACTAATGAGATCGAAGAGAAAGAAGAGAAAAGATTCAGTAGCAAGCATATTTTGAAAATCATTAATCACCAATTAACTCATTAAAGACCTAGCAGAAGGTTAGAGCTCATGTTTTATTAAAGCATATCCAAAATATCTTAACCTTATATGAAAATATACATATTGACAATAATCAGTGCATTGGAAGTTGCATACACATATTGAAATAGTTTCTAAGTATGAGTTTTGAAAGCAGTAATTAAATATTAGTTGAAATATAGTAATCTCTCTTCTAAAAATTGGGGACCAGTAACTTAATCAATGCAAAAATGCAAGGTTCCAAAGTACACGATGATAGTCCATTGAATCTGCAGTTCTGTTTTTGTTTCTAATGACTTAACTGGTGAAATAAATCAGCCCGAATAAGGTATTAATGTTTAACATAATTTTAGTTGAGTTAAAGAAATTCTTTACTATTACGAGAAATTCATGTGTGTTTTCAAAACAAATTCTCTACTATTTCAACTACAACATTTACGAGGTTAATTTTTTCATACTTTTATGAAAAACTCTATGCTGAAATAGCATATTATGTTTAAAGAATTGAAGGACATTTAAATGGTTAAAATAGATCAATAAATTATCACAGAACTGAGATCACTTATTACATTCAGAAATTTTCATGATAGTCATCTTTTCTATTAAGTATCATATACTAGAATAGTGATACTTAAAGCTATAAGTAAAACTTTATTCTAGCCTTAGCCCATATTTTATTTGACTTCAGTCAAAATTCCACAAAAATAATGAGTGAAAATTATGATAATAATCATATTATTATCAATAATAAGGGTATCTGTCTCTATACTACTATGAGGATTTCCATTTTCTTTCTCTCGGTTCACCCTTTATCATATCACACAGAAATTGACAGTATTACAGTTATTCTTGTTTTTTTGAATGAATTAGAACCATAAGCCAGACATATTTACAACTTTAAAATACAATTTATTAGCTACTTTCTAGCATTCTACCTTTTACCTTAGAAACCTATGAACTAAGTTCTTGAATATTGAAAAAGCTCCACACCTCCATATTCAAAGCTACTTTTAAATTTAAAGAATGGAGTTATTATTTCCCTTTCACATTTTTCGTATTTCAGAAAGGATTATTATTAAGTCATGTGTCACTTTACCATAGCCACATGTTCAGAGAAATGTATCATTAGAAATTTCTATTACTCTGCAAGTGTCATAAAATGTAATTATACAAAACTAGTTGGCATAACCTATTGAGAACAACATTATTTACATTTATGTCCTAGTTCTTTTACT
>PVKC010017456.1:0-20069 GCA_004027635.1 Crocidura indochinensis | reverse complement strand
TCTTCTCCCCATTTTTTGATGGGATTAGATGTTTTTTTCTTGTAAAGTTCTGTCAGTGCCCTGTATATTTTGGATATTAGCCCCTTATCTGATGGGTGTTGGGTGAATAGTTTCTCCCACTCGGTGGGT
Organism: Crocidura indochinensis; assembly: GCA_004027635.1. Lineage (NCBI taxonomy): Eukaryota > Metazoa > Chordata > Mammalia > Eulipotyphla > Soricidae > Crocidura > Crocidura indochinensis. Next base: position 19,940 of record PVKC010017456.1, on the reverse strand, counting down.
GACTCTTGTATCCTGGGCACTATTTCTTTTGAGGTGCAGAAGCTTCTCAGTTTGATGTATTCCCATCTGTAGATCTCTGCTTCCACTTGTTTGGAAAGTGTAGTTTCCTCCTTGAAGATGCCTTTTGTCTCAATGTCATGGAGTGTTTTACCGATGTGTTGTTCTATATACCTTAACGTACAGTTTTCTATTGTGCATGAATTTCTACTAGCATTTGTGATAGCAATGAATGAGAGTTTCCTATTTATCATATGTCTTTCATGTAAAGTGCTTTTCTGTTTATTTTTTACATGTGCCATTCCCATTGGTATGAGATCATATTTCATAGTTTCTTAATATTGGGTGCCCTGTAAAGTAATAATAAATAAATTTTCCTGTGCCTATTGACCATTTATCTATCTTTTTCAGAGATTAGTGTATTCATTACCTCTATCCATTTTATTTTTTGGTTTTTGGGTCACACCCAACAGTTCTCAGGGGTTACACCTGGCTCTGTGCTCAGAAATCACTCCTGTAAGGCATGGGGGACCATATGTGATGCTAGGATTCAAGCCACCATCCTGGATCAGCTGCATGCAAGACAAATGCCCTACTTCCATGCTATCTCTATGGCCCATTCTCTACCATTTTTGATGGGAGTTTTGAATTTTTGGTTGATCTATGTGAGTAATTTATATATCTTAGATACCAGTCCTTTATCTGATTTATTTTAAATTTTTATATTAAATTTGTGTTAAAATGCTATTAATGTTTTCTCATGCACATAACTCCTACACTGCACTGATTGCCAGTGTACCCCCTTCTCCCAATGGCCCTAATACCCTTTTCTCCACACATCTCTCTCCTAACTCAATTATATGAATTCTCCATTATGTTGCCTTACTACCTTTGTTTCTACATTACTGTGTATATTTAAGTCCCAGATATGAGAAAGATAGTTATGCATATGAATGCAAATATTTTTACCTTTTCAGTTGGGAATACTTGAGTTTTTACCTATTTAGTTGGGTGTACTTAGTTTTTATTTGCCATGCAGAAACTACATAATTTGATCTAGCAAAAAGGCCTCTGCTCCATGAGCTAGACATAATCACCCCAATAAGAACAACTCCGGAGGGCACAGCAGAGAAGATATTCTGAGGACACACAAGCAACAGTAGGCTGTCTTTGCCCACAAAGGGTGGAGCCAGATGAGTACGCAGCTCTGCTTTGATTCATGATAACACACATATTCTAGACAATGAGTCCCAGCATATTACGTAGAAAACATCACACTATAATCATGCCAATGGGGAAGCAACTCAGGCCAAGACCATGCATAGAGGATGAAAATGGCAACTTTCATGACCAGAAAACTGCCAACCATCTAGTTAGTCTCTGAGATATGGAGTTTAGGGAAGAAATATGGAGGATGTTCATATAATCAAAGAAAGCATGAATTGAACTGAATGAACCACGAATAAGAATCAAAAGAATATGAGGACAGAAATCAGAAAATTCCTAACTGGAATAAAGGACTGAAAAACTCAGTAGACAAAATAAAAACCCCAGTAGAAAGCTTCATCAACAGAGTAACAGGAACTGAGAACTGAATCAGTGAGCTAGAAGATGATATGCATAACAACTCCATATAATAGAAGAGATTGGGATTGAACAAATATATAGCAAATGATCAGACAATAAAAAATCCTCAAAAATGTGAACAGATGAAAATATAAGTCTTTGATAAACTCAACAGAAACAACATAAGAATCACTGGAGTCCCAGAGATCCAGGAAGAAAATCCAGGGAAGAATCAAGAGGATGAATCAACAAGGACACCATTGCAAAGAAACTCCCAGAGCTAAAGACTACATGCAATCAAATTCTGCATACTTGAAGAGTACCAGCTAAAAGAGACCAGAATAAAAGCACCCCAGGGCACATCCTAGTCACAATGATGAATCCCACAGATAGGGCTAGAATATTGAAAGCATCGAGATCAAAAAGGGAAATTACATTCAAAGGAGTATCCTTAAAATTTACAGCAGACCTGTCACAAGAAACCCTCAAGGCCAGAAGGCAGTGGTGGGACATAGCTGTGAGCAGCTTCTGTCCCACAGCTCCAGTGGACTTCAATGAGTCTACTTCAAGGAAGTGAATGAACATGGACCGCAAAATATGAAATACATGAGAAATAAGAGACCACATAAATGAATTGTATGTCCTGGCAAATGTGTGACCACTTTAATCTCCAAGCCAGGAGTATTTAAAGGGGCAAAGGGACAGTGAGAAGAATGCTCACTTTCAGAAACTTTTCAATGTACATTGTTTGATCTTAAGAAAATGCACACAGCTCTAGATGATTTGTAATCTTAGAATAGAATATAGTTCAGTCAGGAGCTCAGAGGATAAAAGGAAGACAAACTTTTAACATAACATCTCATTCAATTATCCACACTGAGGAAAGACTCCATAGACCTATAGATGAGATATTTCACAGGAATCTTCCAGCCATCCACAGATGAGGGAAAAGTCTTATCAATGGGTCTGCTGGTAATATTTCCTCGGAAAAAATTGATCAGTTACCCATGCTAAGGTTATGAACCTCTTAGTGGGTCTTCTGACTAACTTACTCTGGAAATATTAAGATTCCTATTATGTTAATGCTGTGACAGGATATAGTGAAAAACTCAACAAAATGAAGGCTTTGCCTAGAATAACTGAACCCAGCCAGACTCACATTCAGGCTTGAAGGAAGTATACATGGCTTCATGGATAAACAGCAACTTTACAAAATCAGCCTTAAAAGAAAAACTAAAAGATCTACTTTAAGACAAGACAGACCAACAGACACACCAAACTTTTACACAAAGATGACATTAAATCCCATGAATTATCTCTCTCAACATCAATGAACTAAATGCATCAGTTAAGAGACAGAGTGGCAAAATGAATCAAAAAATTGAATCCAACATTCTGCTGCCTACAAGAAACACATCTGAATAGTCAGAACAAACATAGACTCAAAATAAAATGTTGGAGGACAATCATACAAGCAAGCAACTTCATTAGAAAAAGCTGGAGTGGCCATATTAATATCAGATGACACAAACTTTAAACATAGAAATGTTATAAGTGATAAAAATGAACATTTTAATAATCAAGGGATATGTACAACAGAGAGAAATCTCACTCCTGAGGCCGGTGAGGTGGCGCTAGAGGTAAGGTGTCTGCTTGGCAAGCACTAGTCAAGGAAAGATCGCGACTACGGTTCAATTCCCGGAGTCCTATATGGTCCCCCCAAGCCAGGGGCAATTTCTGAGAGTTTAGCCAGGAGTAAACCCTGAGCATCAAATGGGTGTGGCCAGAAAAAAAAGGAAGGAAATCTCACCCCTAAACATATATGCACCCAATGAGGAAACAGCAATATATTTAATTCAATTGTTGACAAATCTAAAGGAAGATATCAATCACAACACAATAATAGTGGGAGATATCAACATTGCTCTGTCACCCTTTGATAGGTCAACTAGATTGAAACCCAACATGAATATACTAGCTCTGAAAGGAGAAATGGAAGAAAGTGGCCTAGTAGATATATATAGGTATGTATGCATGTGTGTATGTATATATATATGTATATACATATATATATACATATATATATATATAGTACTCCATCTCCAGAAAGCTTGATATACTGATATACATTCTTCTCCAATGCACAAGGGTCATTCTCCAGGATAGACCACATGCTAGCTCATAAAACATACCTCAATTAAATTAAGGGGATAGAAATTGTACAGACTACCTTCTCAGACCACAAGGCACTGAAATTAAAAGTGAACTACAAAGTGACACAGAAGAAAAACTTTAAAACCAAAAACTAAAAAGCATGATACTGAACAACTAGTGGGTCAGAGATGAATCAAAGAGGAAATCAAAAAATGTCTGGAAACAAATGCAAATGAAGACACAAATTAACAGAATTTGTAGGACACAGCAAAAATGGTGCTAAGAGGAAAATTATAGCTTTGCAAGTACACATCAGGAAGGAGGAAGGGGCCTACACAGAAAGCTTAATGACATCGTTTATAAAATTAGAAAATGATCAGAAATGAACCAAAAATAGGTAGGCAGAAGGAATAAATCTTAGAGCGTCTATCAATGAAGTAGAAATCAAAAAACAATCTGAAAGATCAATAAAAGCAAAAGCTGTTTCTTTGAAAAAGTAAACAAGATTGATAAACCACTAGCAAAGCTCACAAAGAAAGGGAGAGGTAAACTTAATAAACCTGATTAGATATAAAAAGGGGGAGATCAAAACAGATATTACAAAGATTCAAAGGGTAATCAGAGACTACTTTGAGAAACTCTTTTCCATGAAACATGAGAATCTGGAAGAAATGGATAAATTCTTGGACACTTATAATCTTCCATGGTTGAACAATGATGATCTAGCATATCTAAACAGAAACATCACCATTGAGGAAATTAAAATGGTAATCAAAAATCTTTCCCAAAACAAAAGCCCAGGCCCAGGTGGATTCACTAATGAATTATTTTAAACCTTTTTAAGAGGACTACTATCAATACTTCCCAGGCTTTTTCAGGAAATTGAAGAAACAGAAACACTCCCAAATAGATTTTTATGAAGCTAACATTACCCTGATACAAAAACCAGATAAAGGGGGTCGGGCGGTGGCGCTGGAGGTAAGGTGCCCGACTTGCCTGCACTAACCTTGGACAGACCGCGGTTCAATCCCCCGGTTCCCCATATGGTCCCCCATGCTTGCCAGGAGCGACTTCTGAGCGAATAGCCAGGATTAACCCCTGAGTGTCACTGGGTGTGACCCATAAACAAAAAACAACCAAAAAACAAAAACCAAACAAACAAAAAAACAGATAAAGATGCTGCCAAAAAGGAAAACTATAGATGAGCACAGATACAAAGATCCTTAATATCGAAATGTGATGGAATTTATTTTGCAGTATCTGGCCACTTTGTGTAATTGGGTACTATACTGTATTGTTTCATTGTTTCTAGGAGTTCTTATGTGGAATTTTTAGGGGTTCCTAGGAATACTATCATGCCATCTAAAAAATAGAGATCATTTTATCTCTTTTCCAATTTTTATCCTTTTGATTTCCTCTTTTTGCCTGATTGTTATGATTAGATAGTCTAATATAATATTGAATAAAAGTGGAGACTGTGGATATCCTTGCCTTGTATTTGGTAAAATAAAAATACATGAATTGTGCTATCACCCCATAAGCGATGTTTCTAACCCCGTAGGCTGACAGGTCTAAAGAAGCAGGGTAGTAGTGAAGAAATAATATACCAAACAATCAGGAAACGATGAATTGGCATTCATGTCCTTTGCCTCATGCTCTCTGCCTCAGCTGATAAGCCAAAACTTGTCCTTCTTTAATAAAAACGAATCCCCAATATCAGGAAGGGGAAGGTTGGGTAATATAGGTAGGTTTTTACCAAAAGAGAGATTTACAGGAAAGTGGGAGGTGTAGAAACACCTTTATTTGGTGTTGATTTCTGGGTATCATCTTACATTTCTACCCTTTCTGTTTAAAACAAAGCAAAAAAATGAGAAAAGTTACAAAAGTTTGATCTACTTTTCTCCAACAGATGCAGGAACCCCAAATCAGAACTTAAAAAAGTGTTTGTTATTTTGCATAGGCATATTAATGTGGGCTGTAGTAACATCAAAGTTTAAATTGCATATATTATTATCAAAACAATCAGCTTTTTCCGTATCTTTTCATATCTTACATAGCACAGAAACTTTTTCATAGACTTATCTGAACATAGGTATTAGAACTTTTCTGCAGATATACTTAATCAAAAAATTCTGAAACATTCTTACACCAAACACTGTAATATGAGTTAAGAACATCAGAATTTCTTTTTATAAATTTTATTTAAACAAAATTCAGAACATTTCTGCAGATATATATGTACATAGTTTGCAAATAAGTTTGCAAAACATTTTTATAATGAACACCGTAATAAGAGTCTATATAGCATTCAACTTCCTTTTTCATCAATTCTTTTGGATAAAGACAGAACAATTTTTACTGACATAATTTGAGAATAAGTTGCTAAGTAATATACACAATCAAACATCAAAGCAATTGGATAGCTAAGAACCTTTAAAATTGAACATCATTATGCATTTTCCCAGAATTGTGCAAACTAATATTGAACTATTCGTTAGATACAAAATTATTATATGTGGGGCATAGAACAAAACAGAAGCTATAAAATCAAATACAGGTAGAAGACATAGTTTAACCGGTAAGATAATGACTGATGCAAATAGGATCGAGGTTGTCTGGAACGGAAAGATCTTCAGTTCCTGAGCTGAAATCTGGGTGGGTGGATGAGTGGAACCAGCTCATCTTCCTGCTGATAGTCCCCCTTTGCCAGGGCATACATAAGCTTTTAGGGGGCTCAGCCCACCAGATATATCCTCAGATTTTCCTGGTGGGTAGAACTAATTTAAGCAACATGGGATTCCTCAAAAGGCTCGCTGTGGATGCCTTTTTCCCCTGCATGGATGATTGAGGAATTTCCAAAGAGATGCCCAACATTACATTTTCAGCCAGTATCTGACTATCTCTCTTTTATGTACATATCAGGCAAAAATATTGGCCTCTTTCAAATAATTTAGCTCAGAAATTCTAGCACCAAAGTTTATTGAGAACCCCCTTTTCTGGATATAGTCAGCCCTATCAGCAAAGACAATTTTTCTCTCCTTTTCAAATATGTCCTTTGCAGCTGCAGTTTCTGGTAATCAAGGGCATAACCAGAATACAGATTTTGACTTTTGACTCTCCTTTAGAAATAGGGAAGCTCATTCTTGGGGATTTGGTACCTCCCTTCACTTACCTCTAAAACAATAGAGTCTAGCCTAGAAAGACCAAGCTTCTGGATATTTCCTACTTCCTCCTAATCCTGATTTTTGCATTTAAAGTAAGCTTGCAAGGAGTTACTTTGAGTTTGCCCTTCTCTCTTGTAACTTAGAATTTTTAGTCACACCCTTAGCTTACTTAGGTATTGTTATTGTTATATTAGGCTTTGTAATTACAATTACTCTTCACCTGTGGCTAATTTTACCCCTATAAATTCCCCTGCTCAAAAATTAAACTTGTTGCACTCCTGCCAGAAACGTGTTGACCCCACATTCTCCGTGTGATTTCATTTATTTCATATTTCATATTTTGGCTGCTCGTGTTACCCGTTTTCCTCCGTGAAAGGACTATGACCCATGAGAATTGCTGAGACTATAGCACCCCTTCAATGGAGCTTTCATTTTGGCTTCTACCATCAGTGACCTCGAAAACTGCTGCAGGTTGGGGGCTGATGTTCTTGCACATTGTACCTTTGGTAGAAAAAAAGGTCATGGACCTTGACCTCTGGGTTGGTACTCAGAGAGGTCCCTGAGTCTAGGTGGCTGTTCAAGTGCCATTTGTAAAATAATAAAGAAACAGGTATTCTGTATGTTTGGCTGAGGCAGAGAGCACGAGTCAAAAGGCTTATAGACGCCATAGTCATCCTTTCTTGACTCTTTTGGTTAGTTATTTCTTTGCCACTAACCCTGCTTCTTCAGACTTGTGTGCCTAAGGGGTTTAGAAATATGGAATGTAGGGTGATCTCACAACTAGTGTATTTTTATTTCACAGTACCTGATCTCATAGAAATGTTCATAGTTTTTTACCATTGAGAATGATTATTGTGAATGTGTTGTAGATGGACATTATTATCTTAAGGACGCTTCCTTATACTCCTATTTTGAATATTTTTTGTTACTAGATGGGTTAATAGATGTTAGGTCTTATCAAAAGGTTTCTCTGCATCAGTTGTATGATCATATGATTTTTATTTTTTTCTATGATTGGTGTATATCACGTTAATGGATTTGAAGATACTGAAATTTTCTTATGTTGCTGAGATAAATCACTTCATCATGGTGCATGAATTTTTGGATATGCTGTTTGATTCAGTTTGATAAGATTTTGTGGAAGATTTTTGTGTTTATGTTCTTCAGGGAAGTTGGTCTAGAATTTTCTTTTCTAGAGATGTCTATCTATTTTGGTTATTAATGTCATGTTGATTTTATAGAAATTGTCAGGGAGGGGTTTTTTGAAGAAATACTGTTTTTCAATATTTTTGGAAGACCTTGGAGTAAAGGCAGTATTTTTTTATGAAGGTTTGATATAACTTAGTGAACTCACCTTGACTAAAGGAGAGATTCTTAATTATGAAATAATTTGCCTCTATCTTTTTTTTCGTTACTGTTTTGATTACTATTTTTCTTGATGTCATCATGTGAGTTTGTTTCATTTGGTACTTTTTGGGTCCTTTGAATCTGTGCAAAAGCATCCCTCCAATGACTGATGTACTTCTTAGGTACTATTATTGCTTTCACAAATTGTTCTTTCCCCTTCTCCTTTTCCTCTTCCTCTGGAATTCCCATAATTTGCAGATTATTTCTCTTGCTGTTATCCATTAAGTATTATACAAATTCTTCCATTCTCTTACTTCTCTTTTCTTTTACCAACTAATGATTGCTGCTGGCTTCTATTTCATTTTCAGAATCAGTAATATAGCTCTCTGCATTGAGAATTTTGCTGTTGTGACTTGCTATTAGATTTTTTAGCTACTTCAATTTTATTTGTTTGAATTATGTCTTTTTTGTATGAAATATTCCTTGCTCTGATCAATTCTTTTTTTAAGCTGCTTGAATTATTTTTCTGAGATTGTTTAATTCCCATTATCATGCATGAAATGTTGATTTAAGGTCCTCCTCAACAAGGCTCAAGAATTTTTCTGGAGATGGGGGCATATATTCTAGGCAACAGTACTGTCATATCTTGCAAGTTGCTAATCAGAGTTTGAAATCTTGACACCCTATATGGTCCTTCAAATGTTCCAGAAATGATCTCTGAGTCTTGAATCAGGAGTAAGCCTGAGCACTGCTGGAAGTGGCTCAAACAAAACAGCAACAACAAAATTTTGCTAGGATGAAGGACTTGCCTGAACTTATTTCGCAATCTGCCAGTGCAGCTGAATTGCTTTGTTTTACCATTTTCCTTAGAGTTTTGTGGGTGCTCACAGTTGAATTTTAGATTACCAAATATTTAAGAATTGATATGACTTTTTTTTTCATAGTAAGAGGCTATTGCTTAAGAATTGTTATCCTAATTATTTCCTTTACCTGTAATGGCATTTCAGTGGGACAGGTAGGTTTAGATTTAGTTCCTTCCATGTAGGACATTCATGGAGGTATTGTGAAACAGAATTAAGTTTTCTACCAGCCCTTAGAGTGTGTCGGGTAGGTGGAGTAGTGTACTTGCAGTGACACTAATACAACCATATGGTTTGGGATATCATTGTATTCATTCTTTAGGACAACTCAGCACACCTGTTTGGATTTAGAGAATGACATTAGCTTACCTGAATCCCTATGACTGCTTGAGGGATAGAGGGAGGCACAGAGAAGAGTCCTAATGGTTATATTTTTAAGGATGATTAAGCATCCTGGTCCTTTCAATTTAGTACATGATAAAATACGTTATTACAACTGAGCATAGAGAATATGTGAACCCCACCTCACACCTGCCATTTTGAGAGAAAATACAGTTAAAACTTTCTATGGAGACACTGAAATTATGCCAACCTTTTCTGCACACTACTTAATGCAGTTGGGATTTTCCAGTCCTTCCAAATTGACCAACTTTATGCTTTGATCCTGGAACAAAAAGAGAGTGAAAAACAGAATAAATCCCAAATGAAACAGCAAGAAACTGAAATAAAAATGTAAACCCTGACCTTAGTCATTTTGCTTTCTGAAAAAAGATGTTCACATGAATTTGTTTCCTTAGTTACTTGGCAGAAAAAAATAGATGATATGGTATTTGTAATTTTAAGGCTATTAGAATGACAAAGTGTCACAGAAAGTATTCTTTTAAGACAGTATTCTTCTTCATGTACAGACTCTGGGGAGTAGAAATGATGGGGGAGAGATTACATATATAGAAACAGTTCATATGTTTGTAAGTCTTTTTTTTTTTAGAAAGTTCTGTATATACATCGCAGAACTTGCTATTCAGCAATGCAATTGGTAGATGCATTTAGAAATTAGCCTACAAATTATTTTTTCTGAAGGTATAAACAGTGTAATAAATGTGACACTGGATATTATATCAAAAGCACATTAGACTATCTGATCAATTTTACTTGAGTTGAAGAAAGAAAAACAAAACAAAACACAGCAAAATATGCAATGTATTAAACACACTGAGACCCAGACATGAATGTAACTTTTCAAGAATACAGAGGGGCATTCAGAATAGGATGTGAAGTATAAAGGAAAGTTTGATATTTTAAATGATGGGGAAACTCATGAGCTCTAGTCTTGTCTGGGGGAAACTAATGAGTTCTTCATTTTTCAAAAATAAAAATTCAACAAATCCAGACAAATGGGAACTGGAGAGATAGTACAGTGGGCAAGGCACTTGTTTTGCATGCAGTTGACCTGAGTTAAATCCTTGGCATTCCACATGGTACCCCCAAGCATGTTCAGGAGTGAGTCATGAGTACCGAGGGCAAAGCTCAAGCAGATCTAAGTATGACCTCAAAACAAAACAATTTATTTTTGGTGTTGAATGGACTGATAATTGATAGAAATATAAATTTTATAAACCTATATGTTTTCCAATTATCTAGTTCAAACCTTGAACTCCAAGTACACCCGAATTACAAATTCACAAGGAAAGGGGATTGGATTTGCCAACTAATGTGAAATTATTCTTCAGAATTTCATGATATTTGCCAATAGAAATTTTTCTCTTCCTTTGCCCAGGGACTTGAGTAAACTATACTGTCTTCTACCTATACTAAAGTTCTATGATTTCAAAAATCTTAATCATATCTACTTTTTTTGTAATCTAGTCAATCATTAGGATGCTGTTCCTAATATTTCAATATGCTGATATGACTAATATTCTCTAGCATCCTCTGGTTTATACATTCCAAAGATACCTTTTTGCCTTCAGAATTAAATAAAATCCCTTAGAGTAAAAAATAGGCCTCTTCTTATCTTTTTCACCCACACACCCTTCCCCCAACTAACTGTCTAAATTCATTATTTTATTGAAACAGTCTGTGTTTTGTACCAAATCATTTATTCTTTATAGCACATTACATTCTCACTAAGTTAGCAGAAATTTTGGAATAAAGGAGTGTAAACTGACTTACCTAGACCTTAGTAACCCATTTCTGCAGTTAGATGATATGTTCTTGTTTTTGCAACAGAGGTGTTCAAAGAAGAAAGTTAAGTCGAACCCATCACATTTCTTATCTCAGTGCTGTAGGTGTCATGAAGAGTAGAGATGTTTATCAGTCTTGAACTGTGAATGGGGCCAGTGATGTTACTAGCTTTTGCAACAACAACAACAACAAAAAAACCCAACATTGGGTTTAGATGATAAGCAATAACTGAAAAAATATAATACATACACACTTTATTCCCCTAAAAATAGCTCTATCTTCTACCAATTTAGGGGAGGGTTAAATTTTTGAATCACTGCCCAGTTGTGCAAATCCAGGAGTAGCGTTGAGAATCACCAGTTGTGGTCCCTCAATAAAATCAACCCCCCAAAATAAATAAAAATAAATATGTATGTATTAAAGAGCTAACAATGAACTCCTAACTGTCAATGATTAAATTTAAAAAACTATAATGTGGTAAAATAAGACCCAAATAAACCAATAAGGTATATACTTTTCTATCATTTGGTATCCACCTAATTGTAAAATACATCTGCCATGAAAGCCCTTCCACATTCCTTCCATAAACCTTGCCTTACACATTTCTTTCATAAATCTTGCCATAAACCTGACCTTTCAAGTCAGGCTTCCACTTCAATTTCTTTTCCTTCAATCCTCCAGAAACTGGTAAAAGAGGTGTGAAGAAAAATCCCAGTGGAGAGAAGTATTTTGCTACTGATATTATTTAGAATTGCCAGCATTTAGAATTTATTTAGAATTTAGAATTTCCAGCATACAGTGAAAATAGAAAGTAGATGGTTTTGAATTGGTTACAGAATTCTCCCTTCTTCTTAACCCCACATTTACATGCCACTGATTCCAATTGGAAATTATATACCTGTGTTCCCTGCATCTGTTTGCTTTCATGTCAGTTATTTATAGCTTATTAATTGTTAACTTGTGTAGAGGGTTTTTGTGTCCAATCTTATCATAAACTGTTTGAGATCAGAGATATTACTATTATTTTAATTGTCTTCAATGCCACCAGTTTGTCTGGAACAATGAAAGTCATAAGGGGCCGGGAGGTGGCGCTAGAGGTAAGGTGCCTGCGCTAACCTAGGACGGACCACGGTTCGATCCCCCGGTTCCCCATATGGTCCCCCGTGCCTTCCAGGAGCGACTTCTGAGCGAATAGCCAGGAGTAACCCCTGAGCGTCACCGGATGTGACCCAAAAACCAAAAAAAAAAAGTCATAAGTTCACACTGGTCTAATTAAGGAGTCAGAAGTAAATGTATATAAGAAAGTTTAGACCCAGAGGCACTGAGCACTTCCCCAAAGTCAGAAAGAGTTATCATGCCAAAATTGGAGTGTATGATTGCTATTTAAGCAAAGCCATTAACTATGCAGAAATTGTTCATTCATACTACTAAACTAAACTCACAAATGCTCACCACTTACTTTATTTTGACAATGACTGGTCATGTAAGAGCACCAGAGATCAAGGATATACTCTCTTCTTTAGATAAATGCTAAATAATAAAAGGCTGGGAAAATGTTCCTAGACTTGATTATATTTTGAGAGTTCTATGCCTTTTTATCTTTGAGCAAGAATATAAAGATGAAAAAACATGCACAAGTTTTTTTTCAGACTAATTGAAATATTTTCTACATCAAATATGTCAAATGTAGTAGAAACTACAGATGTTATTGCTTTAATTTTATAACCCAATTATTCTTTTATTTCTAGTTGTCTTCAGGATAAATTAACTCTTATCAGCTATTCAAATAGGTAATTATCATAAAGCTAAATACCACACAACCTCATAATCCATGTCAATTTATAGACAGAATTGGAGTAAAATCATGCTCTGGAATTACAGGAAAGGAACTCTATCTTTTTTTTATTTCTCAGCATTTTCCTCTGAATACTCAAATGAAATTTAATAAGATGACTTTTTTTTTTTGTGAAGAAGATGGTCCAGATTTGCCTTTTGTATTACAGTAGAATAAATGCTAAACTTTCAGTAAATAATGATAAATTTAGATACAAGATTTTCAATTTATCAATGATGTGACTTTAGCTTATTTTATCCCTTTGAGATACCTTTTTTCCCTCAGAATGAAAACATTTGAGGTACTTTATTCATTTTCATCTAAACAATCTCATGTCCTTATGCTTCTGGCATTGATATTACACTCTAGTAAGGATATATTAGACTCTAAATTCTTATAATTATAATAAATACTAAAGCCAAGATCAAAATTGTATTTACTATTGGGGAAAAACAAGGATTCAGGTATTTTAGTGAGATACCGACATCAAAGCAAAAATAAAGTATAACATATGTCAATGTAGTAAAGGGTGAAAGTGGTTAGCACAGTAGAAACAGTACTTTATTAGTAAGTGATATAACCACAATTTTAATGTGGTATATTTTTTCTACCTTTATTGAGGAACTGTGATTTGTAACACTGTCGAGGATGGTTTCAAGCATTATATTATTTCAATACCAGATATCTACTTCTCTCCACCTATGTCCCAAGGATTCTCCTTTTTAACTATCTAACCCAACAACCTTATTTAAATATAATGTGTTATTTCTGAAACTAAAATTCAGAATAAATCCAAGTAGCAAGTATAAAAAACTTAAATAAATAGAATATCTATTTTCAGGGTAAAGATGCGTATTAATTAAGAAGCTTTTAATGCTGTAGGGTTTTTAGAGCATTATTATTATGTCTTTGAAGCTTAAACTAGAGTACATTGATTTATTGCTCCTGTTACAGATACATTGAGGGTCTATGAGCTCTTTTCCTTATGATTATACAGAATATCATGGCAGGCAGCCAGTGCCTGTGACTGCAATAGCAGAGAAAAAGAACTGGAGAGTCATTGTATGAGTCTGCTTAGATTAAGTGATGCTAAAATAACAAATGCCCTGATGTCTCAATAACTTCAGCAATGAAAGTTGATTCTGGTTTATGTTACAAGCTCATTTTAAATTAGTAACTTTACCATTTTTTGTTCCAGGTCTGAGACTAAGGAAGCAACTTTTATCTAGGATATGCTGCCTTCATAGCAGAGCAAAAAGCTAAAAGAGACTATATAAATACCTGTAATTATTAAAGTCTTAAAATTATGCTAAATAACTGATTCATTATGTTATTGATAGTTGAACTTTCAGCATATTCCATCACCATACTCCATCATATCTACCTTGTGCCTATCACTTTGACAGGCACATTACAAAGTTTGATGGTTGCATCTTAGATCTTATGTTTTTAGTTTTGTGGAGTCTGTGTTTTAGATTTATAGCTATACCACTCTCCCACATCACAAATATAACCCAAACCCTAACCCCTGTTCTCTCATTAATTCACTTTCTCATCTTCCTTCTTTCCTTTTCTGTCCTTTCCCTCTCTAAGCTCTGGAATAAATATTATCTAGGCACCCCTCCCTTTACTACCTTACATTTCTTTATCCAGTTATCACATCACCATAGATAAATGAGATTATCCTGTTGGTAAACATAGATCCTTTTGAATGAATATCTTTAAATCCTGGCAGTAGATACCCAAAAGTGGAATTGCTGAGTCAACTGGCAGTTCAATTCTAAGTTTACAGAGAAATCTCCATTCTATTTTCCAGAGAGGTTAAAATAGACAACATTTCTCCCAGAAGTATAACAAAGTTCCTTTTTCACCTCAGCCCCACCAGCACAGATTTTTTTATTATCTGTCACTTTTTACCGATGTGAAATGATGTCTTGTCTTGATTTGCATTTTTCCTAATAACAAGTGATATAGAGCACTTTTTTATATGCCTATTAGCAGTTCACTTGTCTTCCTCTGAGAAGTGCCTGTTTATTTCCTCTCCTTATTTTGGATAGAATTGTTGAAAAAAATTTTGTTGATCTTTGTGAATACTTTATATACCTGGATATCAAGCTTTTATATATGTATTAGATACAACTATTTTTCTCATTCAATTAGCTGTATTTTAGTTTTATCCCATGTTTCTTTTGGTATGCAAAAACTTTTTAATTTGATGTATTCTCATTTGTTTATTTTTTATTTTGCTGTCTTTTCCAGTGGTGTCAGATAATTGAAGATATCTTTGAGGTTTAAATCTTAGATTACTCTGCCTGTATTTTCCTTAATACACTTTATAGTTTTTTAGTGAGATCTTAAGGTCTTTGATCTACTTTGAATTGACTTTTTTAAAGTGTGAGATATGGGACTGTATTAGAAGCCAAAGAAAATAGTGCCTAAGATACAAAAGCCACCCACAGAATGGAAGAAACGATTCACCCAAACATCCAATTCACCATCAGACAAGGGCCTAATCTCCAAAATATACATGCTGACAGAACTTAAAAAGAGAAAAACATATAACCCCATAAAAAAATGGGGAGAAGAAATGAACAGACATTTCCTCAAAGAAGAAATACAAATGACCAAAAGGCACATGAAAAAATGCTCCACATCTCCACATTTGCATCAGGAAGATGCAAATCAAAACTACAATGAGGTACCATCTACATCAAAGAGACTGGCACACATCACAAAGTACAAGAACAATTAGTGCTGGCAGGGATGTGGAGAGACAGGAACTCTTATTTACTACTGGTGGGAATACAGTCTAGTCCAGCCTTTATGGAAAACAATATGGAGATTCCTCAAAAAACTGAAAATTTAACTCCCATTTGATCCAACTATCCCACTCCTAGGGATATTACCTAGGAACATGAAAATACAACACAAAAATTCCTTCCTCACACCTATATTAATTGCAGTGCTATTAACAATAGCCAGACTCTGGAAACAACTAAGATGCCCTTCAACATATGAATGGCTAAAGAAACTGTAGCACATATACACAATGGAATATTATGCAGCCATCAGGAAAGATGAAGTCATGAAATTTTCCTATACTGATGTACGTGGAATCTATTATGCTGAGTAAAATAAGTCAGAGGGAGAGAGATAGACAATCAGAGGGGGAGGGATAAAGATAGAATAGTATCATTCATCTATGGATTTTAAGAAAAATTGAAGCCATTACTGTAATAAGGCCCAGAGACAATAGAGTTAAGGGCTGGGAGGGCCAGAAGGACCAGCTCACAATTTGAAGCTCACCACAAAGAGTGGTGATTGCTGTTAGGGAGATAACTACACTAACAACTAGCATGACAATGCTAAAGAATGAGAGAAGTACAATGCCTGTAACAATACAGGCAGGGTTGGGGATGCTGGGGTCATTGGTGGTGAGAATGTTGCACTGGTGAAGGAGGGATAATCTGTTTATGACTGAAACCCAACTAAGAATATGCTTGTAATTATGGTGCTTAAATAAGGATGAAGAAGAAGAAGAAGAAGAAGAAGAAGAAGAAGAAGAAGAAGAAGAAGAAGAAGAAGAAGAAGAAGAAGAAGAAGAAGAAGAAGAAGAAGAAGAAGAAGAAGGAGAAGAAGAAGAAGAAGAAGAAGAAGAAGAAGAAGAAGAAGAAATAACAGCCCCCACGCACACAGAAAAAAAAGAAAGACAAAGAAAAAAGAAATTGCTCCTGGCAGGCTTGGGGGACCATATGGGATGCCAGAATTTGAAACACCATCCTTCTGCATCCAAGGCAAACACCTTACCTCCATGCTATTTCTCCAGCCCCAATACTTCCAAATATTTGAAGATTGTTGTTTTATTGCATTCTGAATCTCAAATGTCATGAAGATGATTGTAGTTTTTTTAATGTCAAATGAAATGAAAATTAAGATTAATAGAAAATTTACATAAATTTAAGAGAATTAAATTAGTAGAATTATTTACAACTTGTAATGAAGAAAGCAATTGCATAAACATATTAATAATGTAGTTTCTATGAATGAAAGAAGCTACTTAGTTGCATTACACAATATATTCTTTATGAAACTTAATGTTTTAAAACCTTGCACAAAGAGCCAGAGAAAATTATTTCTAGGAAATAAAACTGATCCTAATTAATCAACAGTTGAGTTTCAGAGTTGTAATGCTCTTGTAGCTATTATCTGGACCCTATGGTACTTTTAAGATCTATTGTAATTTCTCTATCTTTTTATTCCATATTGGATATATAGATATATAGATAGCCTTTAACTCACAGGTCTTTATATCAAAAAGAAACATACTCAAGAAAACATATCTAGGTCAGAGAGAACTACAGAGGGAAAGGTATTTGCCTTTAATACTACTAGTCCAGAATTCAATCATATGCATCCTTACATGGTCCCCAAAATTTCTGAGTATAGAGATAGGAGTAAGCCCTCAGTACCACTGAGTGTGGCCTCCAAGCAAAAACTAATCAACAAACAAAGAATATTCAAAGAGCCTCATCTTACAAAACCCAATTCAGAGATAATACCCTATCAATATCATGAAGATTTTGGTGGTGTTGGAAGAAAGCTATTTTCACATTAGAAAACTATATTTGTGAATAGAATTTAATAGATGAAGACTAACCACAAAGTACTTTTACATCTGCCCCTTTCTAACATATGCCCCTGCTTTGAATTTGAGTTGTCCTATGCTTTCTTTGATTAATAAAAAGTGACACTGTAATAGTTAAAAACTTAGATTTTAAATTGACTGACACCTTCTACCTTGGTCTCTTGAAATTATATTTAAATTGTATTATAGGAAGCAATGATGCCAAAAATCTTACTGATATGCTTTTTTTACTCCTACTCCAAGTTTACTATGAATTTACTGTTTTCTCTAATCTTCTTCATTTTTAGGTTATGAGATGAATAAAGTGCTTATGCCTCAACCATTATGGCCTTATAGTAGACGAAAGTTTAAAATGTAAGTTGTATATTAGCCCTTGGAGCTTTTCTTTTGAATGTCACTCATTGCATCTATTCACAGTCCTCAGATGAAAATCAGTCTTCTAGTTTAAACCTAACTTCAAGTATGATCGGAAATATAAAGGAGTTTACAAATATTAGGTAAGCATAACTGTCTTCATCATGGAAGGAATATTATCAAACTCAGAACCTTCTTTTGCTCTGGGAGCTATTTAAATACTTGTAATTGCTTTGTATCTTCAGTCTGAGGACATAATACAACACTTAGATTCATGTATTTCTGACACTTGGGATTTTAGTGGGATATTTAAGTAGGATATCTAATTTGGTCTAAATTCAAATACATAGCCAAAACTATACTCTGAAGGTTATAAAGTAGTTCAGTGTACTTAAACTAGAATTTTCCATGAAAATAGTGGATAGGAAAATTAAATGACAGTTCTCAAATCAAAATATTTTCTAGAAGTTTCCCCAAGATGCTTTCCAAAAACATCACTCTGGAAACATCTAGGGCTAAATTGTAGATTTCTCCGTTGAAAACAGGTGGGATATTAGGAAGCTTCTGCAGTAATAGCAAAAAAATAAGAGTTTTTAGCCACAGTGAGGGAGTTAGAGGTAGAATAAGGACATTCCAATAGTGTTAGAGATAGAACTGAAAGAACTTCAGGATCAAGAGATTGAGAGTATGAAATCTCATACAAGGAAATTCAAAAACTAGGGAGAAAAACTATTATAAGTCAAGCTACAGAATAAATTGTGATGAATCAAAATTTTAAAATAAAAATAAATTGGGGAGATAATAAAATAAAAATAGAGAGATAGTATAACAAATACTATCTAGGTTTGATCCTTGGCAACCCATATGGTCCCCAGAGCACCACCAGGAGGTATTCCTGAGTATATTGCCAGGAGTAATCCCTGAGCACCACCGGGTACAGTCCTACATTAAGAAACAAAAAAAAATTAAAATTTGGAATCACAAGGAGCCAGAGTGGTGGTGCAATCTGTAGGGTGTTTGCCTGGCATGCACTAACCTAGGACAGACCATGGTTCAATCCCCTGGCTTCCCATATAGTCCTCCAAGCCAGGAGTGATTTCTGAGTTCCGGGTGTGGCCCAAAAACAAAATAACAAAAAGAATTTTGAATCACAGAATTAATAATGGGTGAAAATTGGCGACTTTTATTTTATAAATGGAAACTTGAAAAAAAAATCTTTGACTGTAGGACCAAGGTTGCCTGAGAGAGGCATCTGATGAGTAGAGAGAATCCGATAGAGAAAGATGGGATGTTATTGCTACTTTGGTGGTTCATGGAGAGTAACAACTTATGTTTAAAAAGGCAAGAAAGAGCATTTCTCATATACACAATGAAGTAAACATCAATTTTTAGTCAAATGTAGTGATTGACTATCATGATTTATATACATTTGTTTCCTAGCAAACACTAATAGTAACTTACATAGTTCAAAGCTACAACATTTAAACAACAAACTCAAGTAGGAAACAGGAAATTGACAGTCAAAGAAATTTTAAATTCCTGGTTTTTGTACAAAATACATACTTTTCTCTACTGTAATTCATAAGTCTTTGTAATATCGGGGGGGGGGGAAGAGGATATAAAACAATGGAGAAAAAGATATGCACTGAAGATTGTCATTAAAAAATGTAGACATAATATGTTAGCCACCAGGTCAAGAACACATGCTCTATTTCAATTTTTCCTAAGCCCAATATTATGAATATCTGCCAAAGGACACTTTGTTAATGGCTTTATTGACACCATTCTCTATCACCAAATCCCTCCTGTAATTTGTACCCTATATGGTGCAAATT
>PVKC010017455.1:0-20216 GCA_004027635.1 Crocidura indochinensis | reverse complement strand
AAGAAAGAAAGAAAGAAAGAAAGAAAGAAAGAAAGAAAGAAAGAAAGAAAGAAAGAAAGAAAGAAAGAAAGAAAGAAAGAAAGAAAGAAAGAAAGAAAGAAAGAAAGAAAGAAAGAAAGAAAGAAAGAAAGAAAGAAAGAAAGAAGAAAGAAAGAAAAAGAAAATATTAGATCAATGAAATGTTCTATGATTCCATTTTTGGATTATTTAGTGTTCATCACATTTTTGAGAAAAAGCAAACAGTCTAGTCAGTATTATACTGTAATGATCTGTGTATGGAGTTTAGGCAAGTTAGTAAAACTCTCATTTTTTACTTAGAAATATGAGGAGTTTGGGGCAGGAGTGATAGATAGTACAGCAAGTAGGGCATTTGCCTTACATGGAGCTGACAAGGAGGCTGAGAGATGGCATGGAGGTGAGGTGTTTGATTTGGATGCAGAAGGATGGTGGTTCTAATCCCAGCATCCCATATGGTCCCCAGAGTCTGCCAGGAGCGATTTCTGAGCATAGAGCCAGGAGTAACCCATGAGCGTTGCCAGGTGTGACCCAAAAACAAAAACAAAAACAAAAAAAAACAAGCATGGATCTGACCAGGGTTTAGAGCCCAATACCCCTAGCAATACCAGGAGTAAACCATAAGCATTGCCAAGTGTGGTCCAATATATATCTGAGTGGTTTGCTCTCAAGGTTTCTTTCCAACTCTGAAATATTATCTAAACTCTAAAACATTATCTTTGAGCAAATTCTTACATCAGGTACATAATTGGAAGAACATTGTGTGTGTTTGTGTGTGTTCTGCCTCTTAATTCATTTAGAATCCAAAACAGTTCCTTCAAATGCACAATCCCAATGAGCCATATTATCATTCATCTTTTTAATGTTGCAGACCAGAAAGAGATTTTAGCACCGGCTCTGTTTACTCTAGTCAAAGATCTTTTTAATAAACCACAAAATCGTTAACATAACAAAATAGGCTTCATGGGGGAGATTTTCCTGAAGGCAGCAGAGCTCCAGGATAGTCAGAAGCATGCTTGTTTAATGACCTAACGCCTACAAGGACACAGGACTTATTGGTCCTCTGTGATGTCAGCTACACAATTTCCCTCGTTGCACAGTACAAAGGAAATTGCCTTTTGAAGGGTATCTTCACCCACCTTGTGCATATTGGATCTGGTGTCTTTCGAACCAGTGTTCATTGGGATCTCATGTCCCATGAATGTGGCTCAGAATAAGCCACAATCCTAAGGTCATAAGGTATCTATGGGGTTCTACATAAGTAAGAGTCTTGCTATATTGTGATGAAGGATTCACTAATAGCGGCATTCCTTGCTCCAACAGAACCCCTTTAACTCAGGTTTTGAGTGTTCACCACCAGGGGTGTAGCTTTGTCATAGATCTCAAAACAAGGAATCTCAAGAGAGTCAGTTCAAACCTCCCTCACCCAAGTAAAAACTTTTGGCAATTTTTTTGTTTTGTTTTGTTTTGTTTTAGGCCACACTTGGTCATGCTCAGGGGTTACTCCTGGCAATAAGCCAGGACATGGGACTGATTGCTCTATATGGGATGCTGGGAATTGAACCTGGGTTGGCCATATGCAAGGCAAGTGCCCTACCCATTATACTATCTCTCCAGCCCCACGCAATTTTTTGGTTTGTTTGCGTGTTTTGTTTTGAGGTCACAGTGGAGGTGTTCAGGACTTACTCTTGGCTCTGAGCTCAAGGATCCCACTTAGAGGAAGCTCAGGGATCTTATGCAGTGCCAGAAATCGAATCCTGTCAACTGCATGCAAGATAAACCATTAACCACTGTGTTCTCTCTCCAACCCTAAGTTTCTTTCCTTGAGAAAGGAACCATGTAAGTCTTTTGTTTTGGAATGAGTAATTATTTAAAAGTAATATTTCTATCATGTTTCACAGTTCTCAGAAGAAACCAAAGTCATGGTAAAGAGAAAAATTTGCTTCTTCACAGGAGAGTCCATGGTGTTCTCATACAGGGAGTAAGGCATTTAAAATCAAAAACAATTTCTTTTTTTGGTTTGTTTTTGTTTTGGGGCCATACCCAGTGACGCTCAGAGGTTACTCCTGGCTATGCGCTCAGAAGTCGCTCCTGGCTTGGGGGACCATATGGGAAACCCGGGGATCGAACCGCGGTCCGTCCTAGGTTAGCGCAGGCAAGGCAGGCACCTTACCTCCAGCGCCACCGCCCAGCCCCCAATTTCTTGAGTCCCTAAGTCTTTTTCCCTTCAAGGAAAAGGAAGGATCATCATTTAAAAAAATCTCATTATTTTTAACTGGTAACACATTACCTCTTGGAATTCCTTTTAGAAATGTATTTTTATTGAGAGGCAAAAAAAAAATCTTATTTTACTTTCTCTTTAACTGTCAGGAATGATCTACTTTCTCCTGTCATCAATAGGGGCATTTTTATGACTGCTAAAAGTTTACATTTAACAACTCACCTTCATGTACATTTTCAGAGTCCTTGGACCGCTAGCATCTACCCTCCCTCACAAGCCATGCCATGGGCAGCCACGATCATCAACACTGTTGGGACTGAAGCTAATCTCACAAGTCATATTAGACAAAGAATCAAAAGAACAGCTTGAGGTAGGGCATAAAATGTCAACAGGAGTCACTCCCCTGTCAGTCTGATTGAATTCGCCAGGTGAACAAATAATTAGCTCAGTCTTCAAGAAGATAAGACTGTCTTGTGTGAAGCCAAAGTGAATTCTATTAAGTTGGTGTTGAAAGAACATTACCCCTAGCAGCCTGACAGAGGGTAAACACCTAGCCAGGCAGTTTAGAGATGTTTCCGATTCAAATTCAGCACCACACAGAACATTGCCAGAAGCTCCCAATGTCCTTTCTCTTTCTTTTTTATTTATTTTTATTTTATTCATTTTATTATTTATTTATTTATTTTTGGTTTTGGGGTCACACCCGGCAATGTTCAGGGGTTACTCCTGGCTCTATACTCAGAAATTGCTCCTGGCAAGCTTGGGAGACCATATGGTATGCCGGAATTCAAACCACCATCCTTCTGCAAGCAAGACAAACGCCCTACCTCCATGCTCTCTCTGACCTTAATTTTTTTTAATTTCATTGATTAATTGCTTGGTTTCTGGACCACACCTGCGGTGCTCAGAGGTTACTCTGGCTTTGCACTCAGAAATTGCCCCTCTCAGGGTGGGGGACCATATGGGCTGCCAGGAATTGAACTATGTTCCTCTTGGATCAGTCACATGCAAGGCAAATGCCCTGTCATTGTACTATCTTTCCAGCCCCCCAATGTCCTTTCTCTTAACCAGTTCTAACTCTTATTAAGACCCAGTCCTAAAGTCAACTTTCTCGTACTATCTTTAGGGGCACTTTTATGTGAACTCCCCTATGGTTTTCCATCCCAGTATTTTTAAGAGCAGCAAAGTCACATGGTTTGGGCTCATTTAGGATTTTTAGAAGTTTATTTTAACAATATTTATAAGCCTTTAATTTTTTCACAGTTGCAAAGTTGTTCATGATTGAGTTTCAGTCATACAATATCCAACATTCTTCACCAGTGCACATTTTCTGCCACCAATGTCCTCTGTTTCCCTCCTGCCTATCCCCCTCGCCTCTTCCCTGCCTGCCTCTGTGACAGACATTTCTCTCTCTCTTTTTCCTTTTAGACACTGTGGTTTGCAATATTAATTCTGAAGGGGTATATGCATATTTCTTTATTTCCTTTCAGCATCCAGTTCTTTTGAAATGATACCAGCTATTATTAGAAAGAAGTTAATATCTTAAAGCTAATAGCCTCAATTGAAATACCTACAATGTTTTCACTAACATTATTCAGAACCCTTGAACTACCCTCCCCCTCTATTTTCTGAACTGTGTAGTGAATGCTGGAATATTCTGCCACTTTATGAAAAAAATTCTATTATGAGATTCTAATAAGACACTGGAAACAGAAGGAATTTCATTCTACTAAACAATAAAAACAGATTCAGTAATATGTTGCCCATTGAATTCCTCGGCCTACATTTCTCTGTCCTTCCCAAAGGAGCATTAACAAGAAGCATTTGTAGGATTTTTTTTCAAAGATATCATACTCTGCTTGTAATCAAATCTGAACGTGTCCTCCTAAACTTGTTGGGTCTCCACACAAGCTTAATGAGGAATGTCTGTTGTATTTTTGAGCAGCTTATGTGGCATTGTCTGTAAATAAGGGCCCATGTACCAAGAGATATTATTCTACAATGACTAAAATATATGTGGTCATGTGAGTTTTGTATTAACTACTGTATTTGTATTATAAGTGTAGTGATACAAAGGGCATGAAGAAAAATAAAAAGAATAAATTCCTACTGGCTTGCCATGTGTTGATTCATATTGTCACTGAATTTAAATCACTCTCTACCTTGTTAACATTACAGGATATGTTTCTTAATTAACAGGATTAACAGGAATTTTTAACACGTTAGGTCTCTAGCAGTTGGCCAAATGTCTTAAATAATGTAACTGCAGATTATAGATAGGTAGAATTTAAAGACAAACTGAACTAAAATGCTTTGGGATTAGAGGGAGAAGGATAGATATAGAATGATCACATTTATTTGTGGGATATATAAAAAAGATAGTACAGTAATAGACTAATAGAACAAAAAATAGAGATGAGGGCCAGGAGGACTAGTCCATAGTAGGAAGATTGCCACAAAGAGCAGGGGAGTGTAGTTAGGGCAGAGAAGGGACCACCATGACCATGATAACTGACAGTAATCACTCTAGACAAGAATTGGGTGCTGAAAGGAAGAAAAGTGATAGGCATGATACCCCTTCAGTAACAATATTGCGAACCACAGTGTCAAAAAGGGGAGAGGAGAAAGAGAGAGAGGTAGAGAAGAAAACTGTCTGCCATAGTCGGGGGTGGAGAGAGGAAAACTGAGGACATTGGTGGCAGGAAATGTGTACTGGTAAAGGATATTGGACATTGTATGACTGAAACTCAGTCATGAACAACTTTGTAGCTGTATATCTCATGGTGATTCAAATTATTTTTTTAAAGTGCTTTTCCTTGGAGAGTAGTGTAGAAACTTGGGACAGGTGGGTCTGAGCCAAACCCTCATCAGACCACACTATACTGTACTTTGATTCTCTGAACCAAAGAGAATCCCCATCAAAGTAGCATTCTTAGCCAATCCAGAGAAAACAGGCAGCTTCTGTAGATGACCCTATTGTGTCTCCCCAACCCCTTTCCTACCCCTTTCACCATTTTGAAGGTAAGTTGGGTTACAAACCTTTCTGGTCCTCCATAACACTTGTTGGTTCCATGGCTTGGTATCTAAGGCCACCTATAGACAGCTAGATAATACTTTATTCTGCTTTATTTGGGGGGTCATATCCAATGGTACTCATGACTCACTCCTGGCTCTCTGCTCAAGGATCATTCCTAGAGAGACTGGGAATGGGATGCCAGGGATCAAATCTTGTAGGTCAAACGCGTGTGATGCAGCACCTTACTCATTGTACTAACTCTCTGGGCCCCAGCACTCCTATGTTAAATAACTGGTAGCCTTCACTGCCTCAGTTCATTCAGTAAACGTATTTATTGAGCATCTCCCAGGTGCATCATTCCCAGTGTTAAGAATGATAAACAGGTGCCAGAACAACAGCACAGTGGAGCGGGCATTTATGTTGCATGCAGTGGACCTAAGTTCAATCCCCAACATTCCATATGGTCCCCTGAGCCTGCCAGGTGTAACCCCTGAGTGCCTCCAGGTGTGACCCATAAACAAACCAAAAAAAAAAAAATATATATATATATATATATGATAAAAGGGCCGGAGCAATAGCACAGGAAGTAGGGCATTTGTCTTGCATCTGGTTTGCCCAGGTTCAATTCCAGGCATCCTGTATGATCCCCCAAGCACCATCAGAAGTAATATCTGAGTGCAGAACCAGGAATAACACCTGAGCAAGCCGAGTGTGACCGAAAAAACAAACAAACAAAAAAGGTAAACAATGGGCAAGACAGTCACAATCTTATCCCTTAATCTCACAAGAGAGAATGAGGGGGACCGGAGAGATAGCATGGAGGCAAGGAGTTTGCTTTGCATGCAGAAGAATGGTGATTGAAATCCCGGCATCCCATATGGTCCCCCAGGAGTGATTTCTGAGTGTAGAGCCAGGAGTTACCCTTCAGCGCTGCCAAAACAAAACAAAACAAAAAAAGCTGCTGCCAAAAAAATGAAAAAAATGTTGGGCATGACTGAAGAAGGGCTGACAAAGGGTCAAGAGGAAAGTAGCACTGTGAGGGGGCCAGGAGTACCGGAGAGGGGCCAGGGATTCACCTCAAGACCACAATGTCCCGATTCAGCCTTCAAAGCCTCCCCAGAAACTCTTTGAAGCACTTAGAAATAGTCCCATCAAGGCATTTTAATATACAAAAGCTAAGCATTATGTTTATTTTGTTCACAAGATACACCTGCCAGTCCTCAGGGTTTTTTTTAACTTTATTGATTGATTTGATAGTTGGTTGGTTCTTTGAGCCACACCCAGCAGTGCTCAGAGGTTACTCCTGGCTCTGCACTCAGAAATCAACCCTGGAAGGCTGCAGGGACTATATGGAATGCTGGGAATCAAACTGGGTCCCTCCTGGGTCAGCCATATACAGGGCAAAAGCCCTACCACTGTGCTACTCTATGGTCTCAAATTCTCAGGTTTACTCCTGTTCAGAGCTCAGGGCCCCATCCCAGCAATGCTCAGGAGACCCAAATCATGTCATTAAACTCAACAGGCCTCCTTCGTGCAAAGCTCACTCCCTGTTCCCAGATAGATTGTGCTATCTCCCCAGTTTCTAAACCTTTTTTCTCCAAGTAGAATGTAGGTAAGTATTCTTTGTAAAAACTGAATTCTAGGGCGAGAGCCATAGCACAGTGGAAAGGGCTTGCACACAGCTGACCCTGGTGAAGAAACTGGCATCCCACATGGTCTCCTGAGCCTGCCAGGAGTAATTTCTGAGCTCAGAGCCAAGAGTAAGCCCCGAGTGCTGCTGGGTATGGCCTTCAAATAAACAAAATTCTAGGGACCAGAGAGATAGTACATCAGGTAGGATACTCGTCTTGCATACAGCTGACCCCAGTTAGATCCCTGGCATTTCATTTGGCCCTCCTGAGCCCACCAGGAGTAATACTTGAATACAAAGCCAGGAGTAGACCTTGAGCACCACTTACTGTGGTCCCAAAACTAAAATAAGAACAACAAAAAATACTAACTTCTGGGGGCGGACGGTGGTGCTGGAGGTAAGGTGCCTGCGCTAACCTAGGATGGACCACGGTTCAATCCCCCGGTTCCCCATATGGTCCCCCGTGCCTGCCAGGAACGACTTCTGAGCGAATAGCCAGGAGTAACCCCCTGAGCGTCACTGGGTGTGGCCCCAAAACAAAACAAAACAAAACAAAACAAAAAAAGACTAACTTCTATATTTTCTAGAAATTAACTATATGAACTCCTACTTGGATTAAAAAAATGTTTACATGATCTGAGAAAACCATTGCTTTCTTAAATAACTCATTAAAACACTGACCTGGAGTAGAAAGGGACTCCGAACTTAAATTTGTTGAGGAGAAAGTATGGTTGTTGCTACATCTCTCAGATACAAAAACCAAACTGTCATTGTTTTCAAAAGTAAAAAGCAAAGCATCTTTATCTAAGTGAGGGAGACATAGAGGAGTCGAGAGAATGACAGGATACACCACAAACCAATCCAGCTCCCCTTTTTATTATTGCTCAATAAGTGAACTTTGAATGACATTTCACAAGCAAACCACAAACGAAGTCTTAATCTCTGAATAGGTACACACGCAGCCTATGAATTTAATCTTCCTAATCCGAGTTGTGAGAAGTTTTGGTTTTCTGACCTCAAAAGAAAAATCTGTGTTAGGAATATTGTCCTGGAGTAGACATTTTATAATTAGCAAGCAGAATTTTGTACAAGTGCAGTGTTGTTATTGATTTCATATTAAGGCATTGAGTTTTTGAAGAAGCTGAATCATAAAATAGGTTTTAGTTTTGAACAGCGGTCCGGTCATTTTCTCCAATCAATAAAAATATTACTTGATTATAATGCCACCATCTTTTGCAAATGTGTTTCAAGAAAATAGTGCTAGCAGTGTTTGAAATACCACATCTTAAAAAAAAACAGTAGCAAAGCAACACAATTCAGATTTTAAATAGTATATTGCAAAATAGGTCAACATATCATTTCTAAGCACAAAGCAAGCTTCATCCTGAAGGATACTTTTAATCTTATAAAGCAAACTGTTCAATATTTTTGTGGTCGTTTAAAGTCTAAATAGCCACAATAAGAGATAAATTCTTATACTTAGGGGCCATAAACTTCGACGTACATCCCCAGTGCCAATGCTCTGCATTGTTATCTTGCTCTGCTCTGAAGCTTAAGTTTTTTAGAATGTGCTCCGAAAGGAAAATCAAGGTGATCCAGTTCTATAGCTTTTCAACAGGCTGCATTCACAACCGTCACAATGGAACCATACCAGGGACAGCAAACACACACCAGTTGATGCATGACAAAGTCAAGAAATCATAAAGGCTGCAGGTGAATAGCTGCTACACTCGAACACTTAATTGGTTCTTTTCTCTTAAATACAATTTTGTCATGTTTTTCCATAGCCTGGGAGGAAAGGGGGTGGCAGGTTCTCCACAAAGATGAAAGTGCAACATGTTTGAAAAGTGCTTCATGTGTGCATGTGTGTATATACATGGATATGTATGTGTGTTTTGAGCATCCAATCATGAAGTTAGATAAGTATGTGCAAAAAATTTCTCATTGCCCTTGAATATACAAAATCTAAGCACAGGCTCCTTCAGCTTAATTGCAAGAAGCTCCAATACTTGATGGAAAGTGGAGAGCTTCAACCCAGGGTTCATGCACCCCACCTCCCCACTTTCAGCCTGGCTCTAGTCTTGGTGCTGCTAGTAACCCAGGTGAAGAAGGAAGAATAGTAGGATTAGTAGGAGTTGGGGTGGTACCATGAAGGCCCCATCATCTGTCTCCAAAGCTGAAAGACTCCAGGGAGGCCTTGCTTGAAAGGGCAAACCCTCTTATTAAAAAAAAATAAGAAGAAAAATACATTCTTGTATCGTACTTCTTAGTACAGGAAAAAAAAAAAACAGAACATGCCCCCCTCCCAAATGCTTCACAGGAAAAGGTCAGAGAGAATGTCATGTGTGACATTCTGGAAGTGGCTGGAAAGAAACCTGAACTGTGAGGTCTGGAGACAATCCAGAGCCATGAGCAAAACTGAAATCAGCCAGCCACAGCAGCCCGTCACCGAAGGGCACATGGTCTCCCCAAGTCTTAGCATATTCTTGGGGGTGGACAGCCCTAAAAACTCTTTGAATGGGCTAGTTCTGGAAGTGTTTTAGAGAACTGTGATGCCCACCATTCGTGCATGGACATCCTTAAAGGTGCCTCTGAGTGTGTGGATGGGCTTTTAGGAGACAGCTAAGTTCTCCACTCCTAAGTCAAGTCTACAGAAAGTGCAACCAGGGGCCCTGGAATTTCTACTAGGTGCAGAGGGACATGGCTGAGCCCAGTGCATTGTCCACATGGGGACTTTTAGCAGTTCTCATCCACAAGCTTCGAGCCATTAATCCCCCGGTAGGTGACTCTGCTGGGCCGCACCAAGACACCATGGTAGGGTTTGCAGGTGAAGTAGCGCTTGTCTCCCACTGCACCGTCGTTCTTCCCCTTGGCATTGCGTAGCTCGAGTCCCAGCCAGATTCCGGAGGCAAAGTCCGTGGGGCCCACGTACCTAACCGTGCCCATCTCGTTGGAGCTAGTAAGGAGGACCTGGGAGCCTTCGTGCAGCTTCACGGCCCCTTCGATGCCACCTGCCCCTGTGGGGGTGCTGCTCCAGCTGCGACGCAGGGTGGGTTTGCATCTGGGAGGGAAGAGGAGGAGAGTAAGAGGAGGTTTGAGAAAGAAAATGCCACAAGGCACAACCCCCTATATAGCCTCCACATAGCCCGGCCCGTGGCTAAGTCCCAGCAGCTCCCCAGAGACATTGCTCTGTGTCCATCCTTCCTCCGTGGCCCCAAACTGGGTTTTCAAGATGATACTGTGAGTGATGGCTTTGCTCTGTTCTCATCTCATTGGCGATGCTAAAACCACCCTAATGTGGAAGCTATGGCTTCACCAACCATACCAACAGCAGCTGCTGATGCAAGAGTGACAGGACATCATAGCAATACTAATTTGATTTGGGCAGAGGAGAAAGTTCCCCAGGCTGGAAGAGGCACTTGACTTATACCAGGCCAAGAGCTGGCTGGATTCCTGCCTGGCAGCTCCAAGCACTGTCAATCATACCTTCTGGCTCCCAGCATCATGGGGCCTGAGCATTAAACCATCAGTCCTACACACTGGGGATGAGTAGCACCAGACAAGGCTGCAGGGGTCCCTAGAAATCGCTGGGGTCCTCCCATAACAGCTCAAGAAAAACAGGAAGTGCAATGTAAGGCATTACATTTAAGAGTTATGGTGATTCACTTGAAAACATTCATTGAGTAACTATGAAATGGCAGACCAGGGACTAGATTCAAGGAACTTGTGCATAAAGATCAGCAAAGTTTTATGATTGTTCCAGGAGAAACTAAGAACTGAGCAGAGAGGAGGGAAAAGAAAACATGTCTGCCCTAGAGGTAGGCAGGAGGGAGGGCTGGAAGGGAGGCAGGAAGGAAACCAGGGATATTAGTGACAGAAAATTGTGGGTGTTGAACATTGTAGGGCGTAAACTCAACCATGAACTTTGTAATGTGTATCTCACAGAGATTCAATTAAAATTGTTATTTAAAAAAATCTTTCTCTTCAGGTTCCAGGAAAGCACTTCTAGGAGGGAGGGATGCTTGGAACTACCTGAAAAGATGAGCAGGCAGAGAAGCAGATGCCAGTCAAGGAATCGAACCCAGTTAATGACTCAAAGCAGAGACTCTGTTGGCCACTTGTTTCCTCAGTAGGTTGTTGCCAGGACAGGGTCGAGGCACAATAGGATTTGGTCAGGTGGTCCTTGCCAGGGCCTGACCTTAGTCGTTGGACTTCATGCTAAGTCTGAGAATACACATACTGTGAAGTAAGGGCAGAAAACCCTGACCAGGGTGTGAGAAAGGAGGGCCTGAGTTGAGTTCTGCTGAAAGACAGCCTCATGAGAGCTGAGAGGTGATGGTGCCAGCACCCAGGTCCCAATAGGGAACCCTGAGACTTTTGAACCTGTGAATGGGAATCACATGAGGAGCCAGCATGGTGACAAACATGGGGAGAAGAAATGAACAGCAGGGGAGAAGTCTGATCATCATATGTAGAGTGCCTGTGAGAGTCAGACCTTGAGCTGAGGAGCTTCTTCCTTATCCCTTCAGCTTTGGCATTTGCTGTGTCTTGTGTCTGAAGAAGTCTCCAACCCTTTTCTCTCCTTATTTTCCTCAGAATAAAATGCACCCATCTCTACCTCCCCACCACTCAGGGGTTGAGAAAACAAGACTCTGTGCCTTCACAACAATGGCATGCTCCTCCCCAGCCCCCATCTCTCTTGCTTCCATGAGGTGGCAGACAAGATGTCACCTCCAGTCCTTCAGTCCCCTATCCATGAATTTTCATTATCTCTGACTTCACTCGCCGTATTTCTGCAGGAACTATCATTTGTTTCCATCTGACTAAACGAGAAAATGGTGCCATGCTTGGTAAACCTGAATGGGTTCGTCTCTTTCAGCACACCATCTTCAGGATGCTTTACACGTTCAGGCGACAAGAGGGATGTCTCATCCCCTCACGCACAAGGTCCCCCAATCACTGTTTTCTAACTCCTGCCCCTGTGACCCTATTCTCTGCTGAACCTCCTGCCTCTTTTGTTCCTCCCAATGATTAGTACTAGGCATTCTGCTCACATATTCTGAGTGAAATAACCCGAACAGCTGATTCTCTATCCTCAACAAAAATATATTAATTTCTTTATAAGATGGGAGCCCAGAGCCATGGTATGAGTGGTCAGATTTGTTTTTTTTTCCTCTTCACAGAGTATCTCTTACCTCACCAGATCAGCTCTGAAACTGTCGTGGCTCCCAGTTTTCTCTCCTTTTTTTTTTTTTTTTATCTCTGCACCCTGTTCTTCGGCTCACCCAAGCCTCAACCCTTATTTTAATTTTCCCCTTTCAGAATCCTTTATAGGCTGTTTTTCTTTTCTTGGAAATTTTCTCCATTTTGCCCAAGAACTCTTGACCACCTTCAGTGAACAGGAATAGCAAATTACTACCCACAACATGATGGCATGTTCCACCAATGATTCATGCTTGGATTCTTATGGATGGTGTATACCACTGGTGGTCCACACTTGGGTGTCCTAGGGATGGCGTGGTTCACTCTTGGATGTCTCATGACTGTATGTACCACTGGTGGCCCACACTTGGCTGTCCCATGCACAGCATGGACCACCAGTGACTCACACATCATACAAACTGTAGCATCACAAATAGTTATCGTTGCCACCATTTCATATATACTTGAGTTTGGTGATGTGGGACAAAGCAGAGCTGATGTCAATGAAGCCACCATAGGAGAAGAATCACAATTTACGGTGCCAGCAGCACTGTGTTCATATTGTGTTCATCTCTCTTGGGGACTCAATTGAGGAAAGTAATTGCAAAATTCTCAAAACTGCCAAAGGTCTTGAGTAAAGGAACAGAATGGCACCAGGGCTGGAGAGATAGCACAGCAGTAGGGTATTTGCCTTGCATACAGCCAACCCAGGAGGAACCCAGTTCAATTCCCAGCATCCCATATGGTCCCCCAGCATGTGGGGGGTGATTTCTGAGTGCAGAGTCAGGAGTAACTCCTGAATGCTACCAGGTGTGGCCCAAAAACCAATTAATAAAGAAATAAGAAATAAAGAAAAACAAAGGAATAGCACCAGCCCTACATGAGAGAACTAGGTGGGAACTGGTGACAAGCTGGGGTCTCCCATGATATGCTAGACCTCTGTGGAGTCTGATAACTACACAGCTGCCTATTTGGCACCTTTGCTGTGGGGACATCTCAGTGGCAAGGCCATCACCTCTGTGCAGGCCTCTGCTAGTGCCAAGAGACCATTCACCGGCCTACCCAGTTGCTTCTCCCTCTAGGTATTTACTCACAAAGTTATCAGCAAGATTTCTTATTTCGTTTGTTTTGTCTTGTTTGGGTGTCATACCTGAGAGTCCCTCAGAGATAACTCATGGATCTGGGGATCACACATGGAACTGGGAAAGGAAGATTATATATGGGATTCTGGGGATCAAACCTGTGTCATTTCCATGCAAGGCAAATGCTCTGCCTGCTGTACTTTCACTCTGATCCCCAGTAGTTCTTAAAAAGCTATACTAACAATCCAAGTTCAGAAGAGTCTCTTATGTCTCTAAAAGTAGTTTCCAAAAGTTTGAGACCAGGGTCAGAGTAATAGCACAGCAGTAGGACATTTGCTTGCATGTAGCTGACCTGGAACAGACCCGGGTTCAATCCCAGCATCCCATATGGTCCCGAGCCTGCCAGGAGTGATTTCTGAGCACAGAGCCAGGAGTAACTTCTGAGCACTGCCGGGTGTGGCCCCAAACCCAAAATATTAAAAAAAAAAAAAGTTTGAGACCGTGACAGAAGTGAAGCGAGAAAGAGGGAGTGATCATGTGGGTGTGAAGAAAAAGGAAATTCTTAAGACAAAAAAAAAAAAAAAAACAGTTTTTTTGAGCAGTGTGCTTTACAAGAAGGAAGCAGGAATATATTTTCAAATAGTCAGCTTGCCATATGCAAATAGGCCTGACATTTCATGAGTTGCTGAAAATATTAAATCAAATCTCTGACTAATTAAGTAACTAGTTTAAAAAGCAATCCACTCTATTGGTTAACACAAAAACATAAATTCCCCCAACTTTTATTAACGAAATGGGACCTCAGAAAATGCATGCAGTCCACTCACTCGAGTCGCTGGTGACATTTTTAATTTGGGTTTATAAAGGAGGGAGATCTCTTCCCAATACACTCCTCGCATGGTTTCTCCTGTGTCAACGCTACACAGCAACGTCACAGAGAGATATAGAATCCACTTTTCTTCCTTCCCTTCCTGTTCATCTTGAAGAGGGCTTTTTGGGATTTTTTTTCCTAAATCTTCTTTATACTCACTTGGCAAAAGCATTTCTTCTGTTAATCTCTTTTTGGGAAGAAGCAGACGTTGTACTGAAACTTCTCCTAAAACCTAAGTACAAAAGTTAAGGTCAAAACAGGGGAAAGGGAGAAAAATAAAGACAATCACAAATAATACAGACCTGACTGAAAGTCCTTTCTTTGCCAGGCACATGCCAAGACACAGGCTAATGCACTTGGTGGCATTTGGGCAATGTCACATTGTACCTTACACAGATGGAAGGAGGGCTGGGGGACCACAAGAGTCTCAGCATCATCTCCCCAAACTGTGCTCATTGCACATCTTTGTGTTATATCGCATATCTCAAACTTAATGTTACATCTGTTAAGGTGCGTCATGATCTGGAACTTTTTTTTAAGGTGTCTCATGATCTGGGGTCTTTGATTTTACTATTGTAAATCTGCAGTCACTATGAACAGTAACCACAAGCAAACATCATCTATGAATGTGTAAGTATTCTTCTGGCTCCACCACATGGTCATTGCCCCTCTCTTTCTCTCTCAACTCTCGTTTTTTTTTTTTTAACTAAAACAATGGTTTTTAATGGGAACCACAGATATGGTTACAATTACATAGTCCGACACACACAAAAAAAAAAAAAAACAGTGGGTGATCACTAATTTGAAGGTTACAAAATAAATGAAGGTTAACACTGGGTATAGGAAGAAAAGCTGCTCCAGAACCTGAGAAGCCAGGCTAATATGGCCTCTCCCTCTGATCCTGTCTGTGCTCACCCCTGGAGTCCATCTTGCCAGGGCCAAAACCTCCTCTGTCCCCACCACCCCAGCCCCCTCGGAAGTCCCCATGGTCCCCTCCACAGCCTTGTTAGCCACCACGATCATAGCCTCCTCTGCCACGACGATCATCTCCATAGTTACCCCCCATATGAGAGCCTCCTGGTCCCCCTCCTGGGCCATCTGGTTTAGGGGCCTTACACTGGTTGCATTCACTTCTCCAAGAAAAATTAACTCTCGTTTTTCTCTTTCTTTCTCCCTCTCTCTTTTCCAGCCACCATACTGCCTGAGTCTCAAAATAGAAATGAGGTCAATTAGTAACATATGATGGCCATTAAGTGTTCGGGTGAAAGGAAGATATCCGTGTCTCTCACTATATATCAAAAGCTCTTGGAAAAGAGGAAGCTGGCTGTAGAGAGATGTGAGGTAGCTTGAGAGGTCAGAAAGATAGTTCAGCGGTAGGGCATTTTTGCCTTGCATGCTGCCGACTCAGGACGGACCTGAGTTCGCTACCCGGCTTCCCATATGGTTCCCCCGAGCCTGCCAGGAGCGATTTCTTCTGAGTGTAGAGCCAGGAGTAAACCCAAGTACCACCAGGTGTGGCCCAAAAACCAAAAAACGAAAAAGAAAAAGGAAAAAGAAGCCTGGACCTTTTGTCCCTCACACTTAGCCATGTTGTACAGGCAGGGGGAAAAAATAAGTTGTTGAAAGAAACTTAAAATGTTTCACATGAATGACAAGAGAGCGTAACAGCTTATGACTAATGAGGACAAAGTTTAGTGGTCTGGATAGAAGATTAAATGAATCCCACTCCCTAAAGCCACAGAAAGCCTCCTCCAGAGCAGAACCTTAATCCTCTTCAATTCTCTGAAGGCTGAAAAGGCGAAGAAGCTGTGGGGAAAAAAAGTGCACAGCAAGACTAGGCATGATGCCTGAGATCTGAAAGAAGACGCTTCTGTATTGTCCATGGGCCACATCAGGCCTTGCCAAGGGCTGGTATAGGAGCTACAGCCAGTTCTGCAGAAGATCCAGGTAAGACACCATACAAGAGAGCAGTGAAGAGGCCACCTAGCACATTTAGGAATGTCGAAGAGAAGCCAGTGCCTGAGCTCAAAGCTGCAAAGGACAGGCTGACCTTGATGGGAGCTAATAGAGCAGGTAACTTAAAGTCGGAACTAGTGTTCAACTGCATCCAGAAAGAAGATTCTAGAAACCATAGGACTAGCATAGAACTGACTCTGCTCTATCATTGCACCATAAATGGAAACCCACAAAGCCTGCAAAGTAGTTCCTCATGTGTAATGAATGTTTGAATCCTGTCGCTGAGATCCCATGAACAGTGAAACAGACTCATCTGACTCGACTCCTGGCCATTGATAAGGTACCCGGTTCACCACCAGAGGTTTTGATGAAGTTGTGCTGGGAATCGAGTGTCTGTGGACACACCATCTATTCTGCAGCCCCTACACTGGGCTAGAACTTAACACAACCATTATTCTTTAAACAAATAAAAAAATTACTTGGCTAGCATAAAAGGTATCATGATTCAGGGCCAAAACAATAGCACAGTGGGGAAGGCTTTTGCCTACACATGGCTCAATCCCCAACATTCCATATGGTCCCCTAAGCCTACCAGGAGTGATTTCTGAGAGCAGAGCCAGGAGTAAGCCGAGTACCACTGAGTGTAGCCCCTAAAACAAACAAAAAATATGTTGCAAAGAGAAGAGAGAGAGAGAAAGAAAGAGAGAGAGACTAGTAGAGGTGACCACAGACAAAAACATTACCCAGCGCGTACCAGGGAATTGCTATAGACTCCTTGAGAATTCCAGCTTCTTCCCCACCTGTGACTGAGAAACTCAGCAGGAAACAAAGACAAGGGAAGGAACCTAGAAGATGGAATTTGCACAAAGGATTCCTGGGGCACCATGACTAGCCCACATCACTCACTGTCCACATAGGCTTAAAAGAGCAACAAAATCACATCATTCAAATATCAAGATGTGGCTCGAATCAACCTGAAAACTCAGAAGGCACGAGTTTCTCTTTCCAAAATATATAACCAGACTAACTTTAGGATATTAAAAACAATTACAGAGAAGATCCATTAAAGTAGTCCCAGGTTGGCACTGCCTCTAGGCAACTGGCAAAAGTGAATTAATCTTCTCTGAAGACATCGTACCAGACCATAGAGAATTCTCTTAACCAAAAGTCCCGAGCTAAAGAAAGAAGCATCTCGATTTAAAAATTACCACAGTCAAAAGCAAAGAAGGTTCCCATACATTGTGCTCAGCAAAACAGATGGCAGAAGCATATTCAAAAGACTTCAGCCGAATCATTTCGCAAACAGTAAAGAGATAACAGCTCTTAAAAGGTTTCAAGACGTAAACAAAAAAATTTTGAAAATATAATGAAAGAAGAAGACAGTAAGTAACTGCCATGCAAATCTGCACAAAGAAAAAATAAGGAATGAAAAAGTTACAATCGGGACTGACGAGATTGTTTAGGGTTAGGGGCTCATGCCCTGCAAGCACAAGATCTCTAGTTTAATCCTCAGTGTTCCCCACTCTACAGCCTCCTCCTGGAGCACTTTTGGATGTGTCTCTGGTGGCCCTCAACATTTCTGGGTCCAGGCAGCATCTCATTCCCAGACCTAGGCACTGAACCATCCAGCCCTGGTGCTCAAGAATCACCAGAAATGGGGCCAGGCGTGGCGCTGGAGGTAAGGTGCCTGCGCTAACCTAGGACGGACCGCGGTTCGATCCCCCAGTTCCCCATATGGTCCCCCGTGCCTGCCAGGAGCGACTTCTGAGCGCATAGCCAGGAGTAACCCCTGAGCGTCACTGGGTGTGGCCCAAAAACCAAAAATAATAATAATAATAATAAATTTAAAAAAAGAATCACCAGAAATAACATCTGGGTCTTCTAGCAGTTTTTCTAATTGGATCCATGCATTCAATGCGATTCTAATTTAAAAAAAAAATTCCATATTATTTTGTAAACATCAATATATTGAAAATTTCATCTGATAGGGTAAAAGGTAAGAATAAACATTATAATTTGGTGGATAGGGGCTGGGAACCACACACAACTGTGCCCAAGGCTTAGTCCTGGCTCTGTACCCAGGGGATGATATGTAGTTCTGGGGATAAGTCACAGTTGAGGCAGGCGCCTGCTGTACAATCTCTCTGCCTTCATCCCATTATTTGTTTTCTTTCAGTTTTGGGCTACTCCTGGCTTATTCCTGGCTCTTTGCTCAAGGATCGCTCCTGACAGAGCTCAGGAGACTATATATGCCAGGACTCCAACTCAGGTCTGCCATATGCAAGGCAAACAACTTACTTGCTTTTCTCTCTCTCTCTCTCTCTCTCTCTCTTTCTCTCTCTCTCTCTCTCTCTCTCTCTCTCTCTCTCATCCTAAGTAGCATAAGTTTGGGGTTGAGCATCAATATCTAAGTTTGTCAAAATACAAGTCACAGACCAAAATACATTCTAGGACAGGAATTTAAGGGGTAAATTGACCACCACCACCTCTACCCCACCCTTCAAATTCCAATGTTGAATCATCAATGGCCAGAACCTCAGGATGTGTGACTGTATTTGGGGAAAGGGCCATATATGTGACCATATATGAAGATGAGGCTAGTCACACTTTATAGAAGGTGTCCCTATAAAAAGAGATTAGCACAATACAATGAAGAAAGGATAAATTGTCCCAGAAGGAAAAAATTTATGTGTACAAAAAAGAGAAATGCTTTAGAGAGTCCAACCTTGATCCTGGACTACAGACGAACAGAATTGTTTTTGTTTGTTTGTTTGTTTTGTTTTTTTGTTTTTTGGGTCACACCCGGCAGTGCTCAGGGGTTAATCCTGGCTCCATGCTCAGAAATTGCTCCTGGCAGGCACGGGGGACCATATGGGGCACCGGGATTTGAACCGATGACCTTTTGCATGAAAGGCAAACACCTTACCTCCATACTATCTCCCGGGCCCCGCCCTTGCGAATTTCTAAGGCAGTACGCATTATTAGGGAATTTTGAATTAAAGCTCAATATTGCTACACCCATAATTAGAATGGAGAAAATTTACAGGCCAGGACATTCATCTCAACAAATATTTAAGGGTTGGTATTATACAAGTCACTCTTTCACTGGTGATTATCCACATAGGGATGAGGAAACCAGATAACAACTTTATCATACACAAAATTAATCCCCAAAACTGACAAATATGGAACACGATATAAACCTTCTAGAAAGGGTTCTAGAAAGTTATAGCTATGAAATGGATGTGTTTTGGGAGCTTCGTGTGTGTGTGTGTGTGTGTGTGTGTGTGTGTGTGTGTGTGATGCCAAGAATGAAATCAAAGCAAAACATGAGTTTGATGACTAAATCATATTTCCAGTATCTGTTTTAGGAAAATAATCCTCCTTTCTTTTCTATTCCTTTGGGGAGAGCCTCCAAACACTGCTTGGGGAGTCTGGGGGACAAAACTAATAACTCAGTGCTGGGGGCCACCAGAGGAACACACAGAAGAGCCAGGGCTGGAACTCAGGGCCTTGCCTAGAAGACAAGACCTCCAACCTGCTATCATAGCCCATGAAAAAATTCCCTTTCAGTTTGCTTGTTTTTGTTTGGGGTCCACTGTAGATGGTGCTCTGGAGCTACTCCTGGTTCTGCTCCCAGGAATCATTCCTGATGGAATTTGGATCAGCCACATCAAGGCAAGCACCCTACACACTGTACCTACGATCTCTATGGCCCCAAAGAAAAGATTTCTTAAGACAGAAAAAGCAAACCTAGTAATAATTTACTATTCTAACTACATAAAAATTAGGACTTTCTGTGTATCAAAGAAAATAAAATACCAAGTAAAAATAAGCCTCTGACTAGGCCAGGCATCTACAATACACAAAACTTATTAAAGATCGTTGTCCCAAATTATACATAAAGAAATCTACCAAAGAGTAAGATAAAGACATAATGGGGCTGTATACAACATATGTGTGCTGAATGTGTGTGGCCTGCTTTTGACTGACTTTATTGAAACAAATAAACAAAGAAGTAAAAGAATCTAACAAGGGGCCCGGGAGATAGCATGGAGGTAAGGCATTT
The DNA here is from genome assembly GCA_004027635.1 of Crocidura indochinensis. Lineage (NCBI taxonomy): Eukaryota > Metazoa > Chordata > Mammalia > Eulipotyphla > Soricidae > Crocidura > Crocidura indochinensis. The sequence continues at coordinate 154 of PVKC010017455.1, read as the reverse complement.
GCCTTTCATGCAAAAGGTCATCGGTTCGAATCCCGGTGCCCCATATGGTCCCCCGTGCCTGCCAGGAGCAATTTCTGAGCATGGAGCCAGGAGTAACCCCTGAGCACTGCCGGGTGTGACCCAAAAACCAAAAAAAAAAAAAAAAAAAAAAAAA
>PVKC010017454.1:8512-20299 GCA_004027635.1 Crocidura indochinensis | reverse complement strand
ATTAATATATAATGTCCATATTTGTCCCTTACAACTTTCCTGAGTATAAAGTTTGCATTGTCTGATATTAGTATGACCACTCCAGCTTTTTATGAGTGTTGTTTGCTTGAATAATTTTCTTCCAGCCTTTTATTTTGAGTCTATGTTTGTTCTGACTATTTAGGTGTATTTCTTGTAGACAGCAGAAAGTTGGATTGAGTTTTTTGATCCATTTAGCCACTCTGTGTCTCTTAACTGGTGCATTTAGTCCATTGACATTGAGAGAAAGAATTGTCCTGGGATTTGATGCCATCTTTATATCCAATTTTGGTGTGTCTTTCGGTTAGTCTTTTCTTAAATTAGGCTTTTCAGTTTTTCTCTTAAGACTGGTTTTAAGTCTATTAAGTTTCTGAGCTGTTCTGTTGTTTGTAAAACCATGTATTCTTCCGTCATACTGGAAAGTGAGTTTTGCTGGCGACAGTATTCTAGATGAAGCATTCATTTCATTCAGTCTTGTCACAATATTCCACCACTGCTTTCTGGCCTTGAGTGTTTCTGGTGACAGGTCTGATGTAAATCTCATGGATGCTCCCTTGAATGTAATTACTTTTTTGATATTGCTGTTTGCAGAATTATGTCTCTATCTGTGGGATTTGTCATTGTGACTAGGATGTGCCTTGGGGTATTTTTTTCTGTGGTCTCTTTTGGTTGGTACTCTTCGGGCATGCAGGATTTGATCACATATATTCTTTAGCTCGGGAAGTTTCTCTTTAATGATGTTCTTGACCGTTGATTCTTCCTGGACATTTTCTTCCTGGGTCTCTGGGACTCCAATGATTCTTAAGTTGTTTCTGTTGATTTTATCATAGACTTCTATTTTCATCTGTTTCCATTCTTTGTCTATTTTTTCCATCGTCTATTCATTTGTTTTAAGTTTTTATTCCAATTCTCCCACTGTATGGAGTTGTTATTTATTTCATCTTCCACAGCACCAATTTTATTCTCAGCTTCTGCTATCCTGGTGTTCTGCTTATCCATTTTGCCATTCAATTCATTTACTGAGTTTTTCAGGCCTGTTAGTTGACAAGTTATTTCATTTTGGAGTTTTGTGATTTATGTCATCATATTTTCTTGGTTCTTATTAATATTTTGTTCAACTCGACTCATGGTTTCTTTGAGTTCTTTGAGCATCTTCTATATTGCTTTTCTAAAGTCCTTATCTGAGAGATTGATTAGTTCGTTGTTCATTATCTGGTCATCAGCATTGTCATCTTTGTTCTCTATGTTCTCAACGCTGGCCTGCGTTGTTTCCCCATTGTCATACTTGGGTTGTTTTATGTGTTGTGGTGTATTCATTGGCTAAATGATGTACGTGGCCACACTTCTATGGTTCTGCCCTTTCTGGGTGGGTCGATTTGCCTACAAGGGAGTGGAGTCCTCCGTGGATGAAGCCTCACACACAATCAAATCTTAGGCCTGAGCATGCAGCAGAGAAGACAGTCTAGAGAGAAATGCTGGGCTTCAGTGATCCAGCACAGACCTGACTGTGATTTTTTTCTTCTTGTTGTGTTGGTGTTCTTTCCTTAGAAAGAGCACACGGCCAGTATAGCAATGCTCTTCTGGGGCCTCTTTTCTGCCCACTGCCAAGAGGTTCAGGTGACAGGACAGGAGATGACATACACAGGCAGCCCTCACCATTTTTCAGAGTCAGGACCCACTGGGCTGGCATAGATTTTCAGATCTTCCCAGCCTGATGTCACAAACAGGGGACCTGGCTTTTGTAAGGTATTGCTTCTAGCCGGTTTGGAGTTCCTGGGCATTCCTGCCCTAGAATTTAACTCTGGGAGAGCAAGTTTTTTTGGAGCCGTTTTTCAGTCCACTGCCAAGAGATTCAGGCGACAGGACAGGAGAGAGAAACACATAGGCAGCACTCACAGTTTTTCACAGTCAGGCCCACCTGAGCTGGCATAGATTCGCAGATCTTCCCAGCCTGACATCACAAACAGGGAACCTGGCTTTTGCAAGGTATTGCTTCTAGCCGGTTTGGAGTTCCTGGGCATTCCTGCCCTAGAATTTAACTCTGGGAGAGCAAGTTTTTTTGGAGCCGTTTTTCAGTCCACTGCCAAGAGGTTCAGGTGACAGGACAGGAGAGAGAAACACATAGGCAGCACTCACAGTTTTTCACAGTCAGGCCCACCTGAGCTGGCATAGATTCGCAGATCTTCCCAGCCTGACATCACAAACAGGGAACCTGGCTTTTGCAAGGTATTGCTTCTAGCCGGTTTGGAGTTCCTGGGCATTCCTGCCCTAGAATTTAACTCTGGGAGAGCAAATTTTTTGGAGCGTTTTTTGGCCCACTGCCAAGAGGTTCAGGCGGCAGGACAGGAGTAGAAACACATAGGCAGAACTCACAGTTTTTCACAGTCAAGCCCCCCTGAGCTGGCATAGATTCGCAGATTTTCCCAGCCTGCTCAATTCACTTCTTTTTAAATTTTTTTTCTTTTTCTGCCTCTAACTCCTCCATTCCACTCTTATTTCTTCTTACTCCATTATTTCTACTTCACAAATTTCCATATGGGAAATGGGTTATATAGAAGACTCTGTTTGTTTGCTTTGTTTGGAAGCTATACCCAGCAGTGTTCAGGAGTTACTCTGTATCTGCCTTTAGCAATCACCACTTGGGGAACTGGAGAAAAAAACCTAGGTTGGCCACATGCAAAACAATACTATATTTCTCGCTCTATTTATAAAATTTCAATAAAACAAAGCAAAATAGAATAAGTTTTATTTAGATATGGGTCCAATTTGAACCAGAATTGAACTCATTACAATACTAGAAAAGGAAAGTAATAAAATGCCTTTTACTTTTTATCTTATGGAAAATCTTTTGCAACTTCCATGGACTATTTGATTTTCATATCTGTTAGAATCTTTAGAAGACTAGAACAGTCTTATTCCATATATGTGTATTCACAACAAGGAAAAATTAGGTGTGACAGAAAAATTCAATGCTTGCCTATTATGTAGCTTGTACTATTATGCATAGTAGCACAATTCAAATGGCATAGAGACAAAATCAATCATAGTCAATAGTCTTTCTTCTTTTCTTTACATGGAGACTATTAGTTTAGTGCATACCTTAATTCTACATTTCTGATATCACAAATAATGTTCAAAGGATATTTATTTAGTAAAAGAGAAAAATATATTTTTTATAATTTATTATTGTTTAATATGTCTTTATTCTTTGTGCCAGTTTATTATCATCTTTGAACTTGTTTATTTTCATTGATTGTGGGTGATATAAAATTGTTCATAAATGCATTTGATAGTTTATTAAAACAATGCATACAAAGAATTTGGCATAGAGGCTCATATATAAGATTCTTGGTAACTATTTGTTCTCTTTTCCTTTCTTAATAGACAGATGGAGAAAGTAAATAATTTCTTGCACATTATAAAGTTAGTAAAGTTTGGTAAACAACAGGCTTTAATAGTTTAAAAATAGGATCTAATTAGTCACACATGTGAATATGCCAGGTAATTGTCTCACATGCATAGGGGAAAGCTTTGTCTTTGGTCATTCAGATAAGCTAATGCTGGAGTTTTTATCCTCATAGAATTTTATCCCCAACAAAATGTCCAAGTCTATACAACTTTAAGGTTAAGATTTAGAACTTGAGCAACCAGTCTTTTAGGACTTAGCTATTCATTTGAGATGAAGGCAGAAGAGTTTTGAGAAATTTGATATTTGCATTTAATTCCTGTCCCATTTTCATTATTCTTTAACCCCATAGGTTATAAATTTAGTCAGTTCCTATTGAGAAATATGTTCACTTTTCCTGGCAGGCTTACAAATCTGGCATTCATTTTACATAGCTCTTTGTACATCAAAGTCTAAGTATGCACTATATTATCAAGAACTAAAATGCAAGATTGGAAAAACACCATGATAGAAGATATTCTTCTTGGCTTCATATAACCTGTTAGTCTTAATTCTAGTCTTATCAGCCCCAAAACTTGTTTACTCTAGAACAAGTAATCAAATATTTTACCTGTTTTACTCTGGTTGACAAGACAATGGAAAGGCACCTCAGGGATATGAGGATTGGCTGGGGGAATGATAGCCTTAGTCTGCACATCAAACATATTTCAAACACAGCTGTCTATTCCCAAGGTATCACAACTCTGCCAGATAAAATCTCACCGCTGTCTGAAAATGATTACTCTATCTATTTTCATATTACAAAAATGTTTTCCCAATAAACAGAGCCACTGTATATTATCCAAAAGGGGAAAAGCTGGCTTCTCTAGACATTAAGCCCAATTCATTGTATATAGCAATAGAGTAGATCTTGGAATCATAGAATATGTCATCATCTCGCACTTTCTGCAGTTTTCAAGGAATGTACAATCAAGGTATGTTGTCCTAACAGCCACCACTGCAACTTATATCCTATACCTCTATCCTGAAAGTTTTTAATGAGAGATTTAGGGTGTTCTAAGAAAAGTATATTGGATGAGTACCTAACTTTCATACTTTAGAGACCATGGATGCCATATGGAATTTGACATATGTCAGAACTTCATACATTCTATCACAAAAAAATGAGAAGTTCTTAGAAACTTGGATACAAGTTGTTTTTTTTTATTTTTAAATGAATGTCAGTCTCTTAATCAGGGTCAAGTTATTTGCCGTTAAACTAGAGCACTAAGCCAGGAGCAAAGAGTTCATGGCAGTAAGAACAACATAGCCAGCTGGTCTTGGTTTAGACTTATCTTCAATTTATGAAATTGATTTTAACATAAACAAAGAGATTCTTGTTTATGCTATGAGAATAGTCATGGGTAAAAGTCCCCCCAAAATCTTACGATGTATAAAGACTCAGAGAATAATATCCAGAGCCTATATTGGGAACTTTAGTTGAGACAAATCAAAGCCTTCCACATGGACCCCTGTGTACCACCAGTAATTTCTGAGCACAGTACCAAGAGTAATCTCTGAGCACAGCTGGGTTTTACCCTAAAATAAAATAAACAAAAAACATCAAGCTTGAGTTATTTTTCAATATGCAACGTTTTGGAATTTAGGAAACAGCCTCTTTATAACGAAATCTGGATTAATGGGACTCTTCCTGGCTAAAATAACCAATAAAGACTAACAAGCATTAATACCTGAAGACAAATACAACTAAAAAGTATAGAATAAGAATATTTTAAATAACAAGCACAGTCTCAAAAAAGAAAAGGTATTAGAAGCAGGAACATGGACCCAACTAGATTTTGGATATGAAACATGAAATAGTTGCAGTAACTATAATTTTCTCAGAAACCACCTGAAAGCAGTGAACAATGTGATGATAGGAGGAAAGATTAAGAATATATGCGATAGAATAGACACATTAATTTATTAGAAGCTCCTAAGGCAGAAATGTATAACTGCATGGAAAGAAGTATTGTCATTGTAATAATTATGTTTGAATATTTCTTCCTGTTCCCATTTTTATAATAATTATTTTTGTTTTTGGGGGGTCACACCCAACAGTGCTCAGGGGTTACTCCTGGCTCTACGCTCAGAAATCACTCCTGGCAGGTTTGGGGGACCATATAGAATGCCGTGATTCAAACCATTGTCCTTCTGCATGTAAGGCAAACACTCTACCTCCATGCTATCTATCCAGCCCCAATAATTATTTCTTTTATATAGCATCTGCTTACTCTATATCCTAACTTTATGCAATTCAGAATTTTTAGCTTTTTATATTCCTTCTTTTTATTTCATTCTATAAAATATTTAGGGAATATTTTATACAGCATTCTATAAAAATATTTTCTTGTAAAATCATTAACATAAAATTAGCATACATATTATATAGAATGTTGCCTTTTAATAAGATATCTCTATGAATATAAATAAATCATAGTCATCACTAAGAAAGTAGAAATAAAATCCATATTATTAATACCATCAACAAAATATTTATTATATCCAGTGAAATAGAAAAAATAAACACAAGGAAATAATAACACACTCAATTGATAACAAATTTCTCATTCCACGTATTGGAAATTCTAGTAAGTTAGATCAACTTCTGACAAAATAGACCTTTATCAATAAAAAATGTTGAAATAATGAAATAAATTGTGAAAGCGATGAATGTTGATTGAAAAAAATTGATAGAATCATCATATACTAGTACCTTAAAATACTGGAGTCAGAGCGATATTACAGTGGGTAGGGTGTTTGTCTTGCATGTGACCAACCTGGGTTTGATCCCCAGCATCCCATATAGTGCCTGAGTCTGCCAAGAATGATTTGTGAATGCAGAGCCAGTAATCACCCCTGAGCACCACTGGTTGTTGCCCAAAACAAACAACTTTAAAAAAAATACTGCCAATTTGTAATTAGGTATATTGATGAAGAAAATTGGTAATTAGGTAAATTGATCCAGAATATATGTAATATTTGTATATTGTAATATATGCGACATGTATATAAATGTGCATATTATTAATTGATAATTAACATCAATCATTAGTTTATTATTAATATATCAATTTTTATATTGTAATATATATATGTAATATAGGTATATATAATATATGTATAATATGTATATTGATGCAGAATATAAGTAACTTACAGATAGCTGTAAGCTCACTACCCCTTAATATTCATATGTATTGATTATAATTAACATATATGCACACGTTAATTTATAACTAATCTATAAATATCTATAGATTTTTACTTTCTAATGAAACTTGTCCTTCACAAGAACACAAGTGTAAGTTTTCCTATTTATTATTTTGATTTCTGTATGTTTAATTACAAATCTAAAGATAGTCAAAATAAAAGAAAGTATAAGGTACTGTAACAATAGTAAAACAGGTAGGGTGCTTGCTTGTGTGAATTGATGTGGGTTTGATCCCTGGCACTCCAGATGACGCCACAGGCACCACCAAAAGTGATACCTGAACACAAAGCCAGGAGTAAGCCTTAAATAATGTCAACTTTACCCCTCAGAAAAACCCACAAAAACATTAAAAAATAAACAGCAAAAATGTGAGAATAGAAAAGAATATACATAGACCAATCTCACTAATTAAAATAATGCACCAAAACCAAGAGGTAGTGTAAAATCCTGGAGTGCATGTTTTGCAGGTAGGAATGGAGTTGAGTTCAATCTCAGTTTGAACCCAGAATTGAAGTTCCCCCAAGCACTTTAAAGAGTGATCACCGAAGCCTGAGCCAGTAATAACTCCTGAGGACCACTATGTGTAACCACCCCCCCCCAACCAAGAACAGTAGAAGACCATAAGTAAAACACATCTGAATAATTCAAGAAAATCAGGGGTTATTCCTGGCTATGTGTTTAGAAATTGCTCCTGACTTGGGGTACCATATGGCCATGTAGGACGCCAGGAGATCCAAATGAGGTTCATCCTGGGTCAGCCGCATGCAAGGCAAATGCCCTACCACTGCACCACTGCTCTGGTTCTAAAATATTTATTTTATAATTAATTTTAAAGTATTAATATTAAAGTATTTGTAGTATTAATTTTTATGGAATAGTCATATTTTAAGAAAATATGATTATAGTTTTGAATATAATTACATATGATATCACATATAATATGGAATCATATTTAAATAGATATAGATTGATCTATAAAAACACAGCACTGAATTAAAAAAACATTAAATTAATATGGTGTATCTATACATTTCAGTTGTCAAGAAATGTCTCAGTTTTTTCCTGCTATCTCAGAGTTTCTATAAGTTTTCCTTCTAGCGTTCAATTTGGTAAATAATTACAGTCATCATAATGATTTTATACCAGTTTAAAATAATATTCACAGAACCTTCATTTATATTTTTCAATAAATATATTTGTTTATGCACATATTATCTAAATATAATAAAATAAAAAAGATTCTGTGGGGTTTGAGTAATGGGACAAGAGACAAGAAATAAAAAAAGAACAAAGGCAGCTAGAACTTGGAGTTTAGATTGGAAATTAGAAATTCATACAACTTTCTTCTTTCCAGAGCCAATAGTTCTGCAAATATATAAAGGCCACTATGCTTTCTTTGTTTAAACCTCAGAAAAATGATTCTTTGGCGGGACATTATGGGACATTCTCATAAAAACAAAACATAGCATCTTCAAGACAATGTTCTCTCCCTGCCCTTGAGCATCACAGTAGAATGATTTTAATCTTGGGAACTCTGTCACTTTGAATACCTGCTTGCAAACAAGTTTGGTCAGTGTATAATTAGATTATTTCACTTAGGCATAATTATTGTATCCCTTTCTTTAGAGTTATTCTCTTTCTATTACCAGATCATAGGAAGTGGGTCTTAGCCCCTAGCTAGAATACTATTTCCCTCAGGTTAAGAATATTTGTTATGGAATATACCCTAGGAACACAAAAATACAATACAAAACCCCTTCCTTACACCTATATTCATTGCAGCATTATTTACCATAGCAAGACTCTGGAAACAACCAAGATGCCCTTTAACAGACGAATGGCTAAAGAAACTGTGGTACATATACACAATGGAATATTATGCAGCTGTCAGGAGAGATGAAGTCATGAAATTTTCCTATACATGGATGTACATGGAATCTATTATGCTGAGTGAAATACGTCAGAGAGAGAAAAACGCAGAATGTTCTCACTCATCTATGGTTTTTAAGAAAAATGAAAGACATTCTTGCAATAATAATTTTCAGACACAAAAGAGAAAAGAGCTGGAACTTCCAGCTCATCTCATGAAGCTCACCACAAAGAGTGATGAGTTTAGTTAGAGAAATAACTACATTTTGAACTGAGAATGAGAATGTAATAATGAGAACTAATAATGAAAATGTATGAGGGAAATGGAGAGCCTGTCTAGAGCTCAGGCTGGGGTTCAGTGTGGGGGAGGAAGATTTGGGACTATGGTGATGGGAATGTTGCACTGGTGATGGGTGATGTTCTTTACATGACTGAAACCCAAACACAATCATGTATGTAATCAAGGTGTCTAAATAAAATATTAAAAAAAGAAATGAGCATGGATATAAAAAAAGAATATTTGTTATTAGGAGTACACCAGGATTTTTACTATCCCTTAATTTACATCAGTAATGACACCTAGGGCCAGAAACTTCTTTGATATGTAAGAATTTAGTCTTCCTTTTATCCCCTAACTCCTAACTGAAACCTATTCTATTCTAAGGTTACAAAACACCTAAAGCTATGTGTATTTGTTCTGAAATCAAACAATGTACATTGCATTCCTTTCATGATATGACTGCCTCTTTCTCCCTTTATATACTTCGTTTCCTGAAAGATTAAATTTGTAGCACTCTTGCCAGAAAGGTGTTGACCCCACATATACTGTGTGTGGTATCATTATTTCATATTTCATATTTGTCCACTCGTGTTTTCCCGCTTATTCCCAGTGAGAATTTATTTGACCCACTAAGGTTTTGCTTAGGGATGCAAACAGAGAGGGTGCTCTGTCTCTATCTGTCTTATTAATCACAGCACCCCAGCAAGCTGCTCTTGGAGGATCACCCTCTCCCTGCTCTCAAGTAGATCACAGTTAAAAAAACAGAGTCACCCACTACAAACGACAAATGTAAAATGATTGTTGGCACTCCAAAGTCTAGCTTTATTAAACATATACTGTTAAACTTTGAGGGTTCTACTCTTGTACTCTTATGTTATTTTATTTCAATTTGGTGTACATTAAAAGAGAGATAGTCTTATATGGTGAATATAACCCAAACCCTATATTTTAACAGGAATAGTAGGAGATCATCTTATACAAGCACAGTTATCTTATACACTGGAAAATATGGTATATTATCTTAATTGGTTGGCCAATTTCATCCTTTTGGATATCTGTTCTCTTAATGACCTTATATCAATAAATAATGTATGGGAAATAATAAGAAAATAATTTAATCATTTTTCAAATATTAATTCAGTCCTCTTAAGGTGTGAAGGAATGTGAAGGACATGGATGGCAAAAAAATATGTGTGCCAACCTTTAATATGTCAAGTTTAATGTGAATGCAATATTGAGAAAGTGATGCTTCTATAGAAGTGATTTTTCAGGTCTTAAGGAACTGCTATCCTAAGACATAACTCAGTCCAAAATATATATAGCTCTGAACAATTCTTTTATTTTTATTATTTTTTTTATTTTTAATTATGAGAAGAAAGATGCAAAGAAAGAGGACAAGGTAAAGTTACAGTGGAAGGACAATTACCTATAAACAGAATTCACAGAAGTCTCCTTGCGGATATCTTAACTTTGAACTTTCAGCCAAAGAACATTAAGAAAAATAAAACAGAACCCATGTACAATTACTTCGTCCCTCAAGTCCCCAGATTGTAATACATAATATTTCTTAGCTGCACATCAAGCAATCTAAAGTCATAAAACTTATGTAACTCCTTAAACATGGAATACATAGTATTTTTTTACATTTCCATGCACATGCATATTAGTTTAAGTTAACCTCAAAAGTGGGTTTTTCTTTTTAAGGATAAGAGTCAAAGGAGCACAGTAAAAACGATGTTAGACTGACAATAATTGTTTGTATAGGCCCACCAAAATATGGGGGACATGGAAAGGAAACACCTTGGCCTAAATACAAGGATACCCTACCCCTGAAGTTTCCTGGCATAAGAACAACTCTAGACTCCAGGAAAACTAGTTTACCCAATCCAAATTGTTGTCTGTAGTGCCAACACACTTTTATTTTTCACACAGTCTCTGTTTTTGGTATCATGTTTCTGTATTAAAGATCCTGGAATCTGAATATCCTTCATTGAAATCAGGATGTGGAGGGTGCTCTAGCTTCACCTCACAATTAAAGGGCAATGCAGAAAACCCTGTCCAGTATGCTGGACGTTGATGTTCTTAAGTCTTCTCAGTGTAAAGGGAAGTCTCTTTTGAGTAGATAGATGTCAAAGCAGCAGTAGTGTCTTCCCTGGTAGAGGATTGCTTCCAGGTGTTGTTATAAAATACCGTGGATGTTTCGTAGATAGCTTCCCTGGTTCAGGGGTGAATGGAGAATGCCCATTCTTCTGAGGCCTGTGCCAGGTCATTTTGTCAGTGTTCAGGGTGTAAGGTCCCATTGCACTATAAGATTTATGTGCCCCAATCTCTATTAGATAACAATTTATTTGTGTGTATAGTATTTCCCATTTTAATGTGCCTATGCAAGTAGGGAACAATGCCACATGACATTATAGGCCCATATGGGGGCTGCAAGAACAAGTCCAAAAATCCCCATGACATGGTTAAACATAACCATTAAACTGAGGGACTCCTTCACTGAATATTCCTTATTGAACAGCTCACAGAGAGAAGAAAAGATAAAAAGTTGGGGAAATCTTCACTCTATAAGGGAGTATTTAGTAAGTGTTATAGGTGACAAAGAAAATAGACAAAATATTCAAAAGCCATACGTGTCCAATTTAAGTCTTTTAAAATAGTTGGGGGTTGATAAATCCAGTGCACCACTTTGGTGTGTGATTAGGACAATGAAGTACTGAAGTTACAATGGGTAAATGGGGTGTGCTGATGATTGGGGTAATAGAGTTGAGGAGTGAAAATGAGCTTTACAGGGGTGTGCGAATGGGCAGAATACCAGATGGACATTATCCATACACAAAACATAACTTAAGGATAGGATATACTATTAATATATACAGTGCATGTAGCTGGAAGAAATGAGAACCGGAAGCAGAATCTACCCACCCTTCTCCCTCTGCCCTCTGCCCCTTCACTAGGGGA
>PVKC010017453.1:0-20209 GCA_004027635.1 Crocidura indochinensis | reverse complement strand
CACTTAATAAATATTCTAGTCTTTCAATTCTGTAAGTTAAAAATGTATCCTACACTAAAACTTAGATTTTCATTTTATTATAAATGTCTTTATTATTCTGCAAATGAATGGATAAAAAGTGATACAAACAAGCAATGAAGAATATTTAGCACAATAAAAAGGAATGAACCATATAACTATGATCATATACAAAGAACAGAATGTACATTAGTAATTGAAATAGAGGAGTTTGGAGAGGCTGCATATATGATGTTAAATCTATGAATTTCTAGGAAATGCCAAAATTATGAAAGTAGCAAAAGTATTTGTAATTTTACCAGAGGTCAGAGGAAAAAGAGAAATGGACTGAGGATTTTTAGGCTAGTGAAACTACTTTGTATGACATAGTGGTGAGTACATAACAATCACCTTAAAATTATCTATGTCAAAGGGATATAAAACATCAAGAGTGACCATTGATGTGAACCATTAAATGTGATACTGATGTAGTAATATAAATATTTAAATGCAGATGTACCACTCTGTTGGCTGATATTGATAAAGATTACATTTGCTTATATGTATGCATGCATATGCAGACATCAGCACAGAAAAATGAAATAATGAAACAAATTATTGATTTAAATTGCTAATAAGATGAGAAGGCACATTAAATTTTTACCTTTTATAATTTATAGATCTGTAATTATTTGATTTTGAGCAACACCTGGCTTTGACAGGGCTTATTCCTGGTTCTTTGCTAAGTCTTTGTGATATTTGTGAAACCATATATCAAAAATAAGCTAATTGCAATATATTTTGTACTATCTTTCTGGCCTCAAATTCGAAATAATTTTTAGAAACACAATAAGAAAAAGGTTAGTTAGGCATACTAGATAGCAAGAAACTGGGAGGCATTTCATTACCTAACTTAAAACTATACTACAAAACTACAGTGATAAAACAACATGGTATTGAGAAAAAGACAGAATTTTGGTCAGAAAAGAATATCTAATGAAAAGACCCAAGTATATGGTCAATTAATTTTTGATAAAAGATCAGAGAACATGAAATGTAAAAAAGACAGCCTCTTCAGCAAATGATGTTAGGACAATTGACTAACCATACATAAGAAATACATAAGAATCTCCCACTTAACACAAAAGTCAGATCAAAGTGGTTCATAAGCTTTGAGATCAGTCTTCAGTTTATGAACTACACAGTTAAACATGGATAGAACACTCTAAGACTTACACCTCAAAGGTGTCTTCAATATGATACTAATGAAAGAAGCTACAGAATCAATTCTGAACAAATGGGACTACATCAAATTAAAAATTTTCTGTATGGCAAAAGAAACCTGGGCTAAAATTAAAAGACACCTGAGTGTGGAAAAATATTTGCACTGAACACATCAGATATGTTGATATATAAGATATACGAAGTTATTACCAAAATCTAAAAAACCAAAAATGGGGAGAAGAAATGAACAATTATCTGACCAGACCTAAAGATGATCAACATCTTTAAGTGAATGCTTTAAATATATACACGCTGGGAAATATTTATCAAGAAACGGAGAAATTGATTAATAAATCAATTTATTTATTTGATTGGCAAAAGAATCATATGCTAAAATTAAAAGACTTGGCCCGAGGAATATGACAGCAGATAAGAAAAGAAGTAGGAAGAGACTTTCTCTGGTACACAAGATAAATTTTAATTTTTTATTTATTTAAAAACATCATTTACAGCTAGTGATCATTGAGTTTTATATAAAAAACTTGCAAATAATATTTCAACTTTAATCACACCATGAGTGTCAAATCCTATCACCATCATTCACCGCACCTCAATCTATCTTCTCCACCATCCACCTTCCAACTTGAAAGGCACATTTGCGGGGCCGGGCGGTGGCGCTGGAGGTAAGGTGCCTGCCTTACCGCGCTAGCCTTGGATGGACCGCGGTTCGATCCCCCATGCCCCAGATGGTCCCCCAGGCCAGGGGCGACTTCTGAGCGCATAGCCAGGAGTAACCCTGAGTATCACTGGGTGTGGCCCAAAAACCAAAAAAAAAAAAAAAAAGAAAGGCATATTTGAGTACCACAGCTTCTATTTAGAGTTCATGTTTTCAATTATGTTGAGTCTGAGCTTAGTATATATAGCTATACCACTTTCACAGCTCCCCTATATAACTGAAGCCCAGACATCGTTCCCCTATTACTACTTTTCTTATCTTTTTTCATGACTTGATTTCTTTTCTTCTCTGTCCTTTTCCTCCTTAGGATTCAAGGCTGATCTAGGCATTCCCCTTTACTATGTTACATTTCCCAGACCAGACCAGTTATTCTATATATATCACAGCTAAGTGAGGTCATACTTTGTCTTTCTTTTCCTGATTTACTTCACTCAACATAATGTTTTCTAGTCCCAAGGAGTTTGAACAAATTGCATGATTTCATTATTCTTGGAGCTGCATAGTATTTCACAGTGTGTATTTACCACATCTTCATAATCTATTCATCTTTCATTGGACAGCTAGTTTGGGTCTATATCTTAGCTATTGTCTTATTGCAATAATGAATAATAATGTCTATGTCCTTTTGAATTATTAAGTCTTAATAAATACCTAAAAATGGAGTCATTGCGGGGTTATATGGAAGCTCAATTCTAAGTTTATTGAGGACAATCCATATCATTTTACACAGTGGTTGAATAAGAAAATACTCTTTCCAGCGGTAGATGAGCATTCATTTTCACCACATTCCTACCAGTACAGATTATTCCTACTGTTTTTTATATATGTCTTTTTCACTAGTGTGAGACGATATCTCATTGTTGTCATGATTTGGATTTTCCTAAGGATATGTGATGCTGAACACTTTTTCATGTACCTATCATTAATCTTTTTATTTTCCTCTGAGAAGTGTCTATTCATTGTCTCTCCACATTTTTATAGGACTTTTTAATTTATTTTTGTTGATATATCTTTTTTTGTTGATATATCTTATATCTCCTAGATATTGAGCCTTATCTAAAATGTTGAATTCAAATATTCTTTTCTTCCATTTTAGTTAGCTGTCTTTAAGATATTTTTCTTTTTGGCCACACCAAGTAACATTCATGTCTTACTCCTTGGTCTACATTGAGAAATTATTCCTGGGAGTGCTGGGATTGAACCCAGATTTGCCACATGCAAAGCAAATGCCTTATTTGCTGTAATATTGCTCTAGCTAAGTCTTTTAATTTTAGCATATGTTATTTTTGCCAACCAAAAACTCTTTAATATAATGTTTTCCCATTTGTTTATTTTTTTATTTTGTTGCCTTTTCCAGAAATATTAGATCACTAAACATGCCTTCGAGGTCCAAATCTTGGAGCAATCACCCTATGATTTTCTCAATATAGTTTATAGTTGGATACTTAGGTATTTGAGTTACTTTGTATTGATTTATGTGTAAGATGTGAGATAGGGATCAATTTTTAACTTCTTAAGTGTAGTTATCCAGTTTTCCCAGCACCATTTCTTTATTGAAAGTTGTTTGCTCATATATGAGAGGTTTTGTCATTTGATATTCTATTCTGACCTAATAATCAGAGAACCTATCTTTATTCCTATACCAAGCAGTTTTATTCACTAAGCTTTATTATACAACTCAAAATTAGGTAATGGAATACATCCACATTTCTTATTTTTCAAAATGACTTTGGTTATTTGTGGCCTCTTCTGATTCCATACAAACATTACTATTGACTTTTCTTGGTCTGAAAAATTTCCTCTGAATTTGGATTGGGATGGCATTGAATAATAATAATAGCTTAGCTAGGATAGTCATTTTAATAATATTGATTCTACCAATCCATGAATTTGCAAGAATTTTTCCATTTGCTAACATCTTCTATCTTTTTCTTAATGTTCCTCTAAAATCGGAATATCGGTACTGTAACATGCTATTTTAGTGCTCATACAGAAAAAAAACTTGAGATTCTATTTGCCTATTGGACAAATGGGGAAGTATTTGAAAAAAGACCTCAAAACTAGAAACACTTAGATTTAGTAGGGTCAAAGGGGTTAAGTTCTAGCTCAGATGCTTATATCTGATAGGTGGGAAGTGGCATGGATACTTCATGGTGCATAACAGTGAAGGACAAGCAGTACTCAGCAAGAGGACTTAGCATGAGTGGTGATTAGAGCACTGATGCACAGAGATGACAAAAGAGAGCAGTGGTGTCTGCATTATGGCCGAGTGTATCATGGGTCAACTGACAGTTTAGGGTAGCTTTACCAGTTCAGAGCACTGTGTGGGGGTAGAGGGGTAGATCAGAGTGAGAAGTTTAAATATTTATTTATTCTTATTTATTTATTTATTTTGGTTTTTGGGTCACACCCGGCAGTGCTCAGGGGTTACTCCTGGCTCCATGCTCAGAAATTGCTCCTGGCAGGCACGGGGGACCATATGGGGCACTGGGATTTGAACCGATGACCTTTTGCATGAAAGGCAAACGCCTTACCTCCATGCTATCTCCCGGGCCCCTAAATATTTAAATAAAGAAAACTACAAACAGTAATATTTAAATACAACATTTTTTATTGAGGTAACAAAATATTCAACTGTAGAAAAAAGTATCTTGCCTCTTGCTACAACAGGGATGGAACTGAAAAGAGTATGCAAAGTTTTATAAGCAAAAAAGAGAAAGACACTAGATCAAATTTTGTGTAGTATGTAAAGAATCAATGCAAGAAAAGTGTTAAAATTTGGTAAAATAAAAAGGAATGTAGGCATATACATTAATGCTAATTATAAAGCATACATTTGACGTGGTTTAAAAATAAAAGTTAATATTTACAGTCCCTAAAAACATTATTTTGAGAGAAAACATTCAGTTTTGGTTACGATGTATTTCTGGCTCATTATTCCTTGTGTGGCTTAAATGACTATGTGTGGCATTCATGATTGAATTCAGGTCATCTACTGTGCAAAGCAAGTACCTTATGTGCAATACACTTTCTCTGCCAAAATCATATTTTTATAATTAATACATGCTTATAAATTCATCTATCTTACTGCCAGTGTCAAACATCTGAAATCTGGCTAAGAGGAAAATTATAATTTGGGGGACAGAACAATAGCACAGTGGTAGTGCATTTGCCTTGCATGTGACCAACCCGACTGGACCTGGGTTTGATTACCAGCATCCTATATGGTCCTCAGAGCCTGCCAAAAGTAATTTCTGAGGGCAGAACCAGAAGAAACTCCTGAGCACTGAATTGTGTGGCCCATTACCTCCCCACACCAAAAAAAAAGAAAAGAAAACTATAATTTGGGAAACTTTTTAATCCTTCATGAAAGGCATAAAAATTCTCAGAGGAGTCAAAGATGCCAAGCCTTGCAGTGGTCACACCCATGAGAAAAATAGGCCAAAGTTAGATGGCACTTGAGAATTTCTCTCAAACTATTGCTCACTGTTAAAATGCCTGATAGTATTTCAACAGATTTTGATATATGACAGTCATTTTTCGAATCTCATTTTACAGTTACATTAGGTAGGTATTAAATGCTTTAGATATTAGGCACATTAGGGTTGTCCTATTGCTTCTTGTGAAGATTAATAAACAAATAGTAAATATTTACAGTAAATAATAGCTTCCAAATTCCATAAAAAAGTACATATTTATTATCAGATTGAGATATGTTAGTGGCATTGGTCTAAAACCCAAACTTTAATGGGCAATATTAAAGTTAACTGGCATTTTAACGCTATCTTACTGACTATGTGAGACCACAATTAAATAAAAATTACTTCTTGTCCAGAAGGATCATTGGAAGTTGGATAAAAATAAATAGTAAATTACTGGAGGAAAAGAAAAGTTATTTAATAACAAATAATAGGTCAATTTCATCTCTGTTATTTTCTAAATAAAACTGAAATTTCACCTGTCAGTAGTTTTGTGAGGTAAATAAGGTTTGAGGGAACTGATTCTTAATAATGTTTTAAATCATTCTATAATCATATATATCTATATATACTAGAAATATCATTTTTTCCAAATTATATATCTAAACCACTGAAGATATTTGTATAATTACAAATACAGAAAGTTTTTGATACCCAAGGTTTGTATTTCTACAATGTTAGCTGTCTTGAAATCTAGCTAAATTATACACTTCATAAATATTAGTTAAATGAATAAATTAATAAATAAATCAAATTAGTATTTTTTATATTTCTGTGAAAGAGTGACTACCAATAAATAAGTTTTAAGTGAATTTTGTGGTATACAGTTATGATTTTGTCAAATATCATTTAGTTACATATACTTATAACTTAAAAGTTTAGTCAAATTAAAAATCACTGGTATATAATAAAATGAAATATATACAAGAGAGTTACTCATTATTGTAATCTTCTTCATTTTTTCTCATTTCATTGAATTTTGGGGGAATTCTCTAAAAGTACTATATCAAATAAAAAACAAAGAATCATGATTTGTTTATGCTTTTTCAGACCTTGCACACACATATTCACACATAGAACCTGTGAGGTATGAGTGAAGGAAAAGAAATGGAAATCACAAGCATCTAAAGCAAACAGAACTTTTTTTGTTTGCTGACATCACTGATGACATCACTGGCTTGGTAAAAGCAAAATCAGAGCTTCTTTATCTTCCCATTTGTAGTCTATAATAATATATTGACTTTTTCTTAGATTTATAAACAATACATTTGAATGGTTAAATATTTGTATCTATGACCTGGGTATGTGATATTTATGTAGGGTAGGACACTTCAGAACAAATTAGTGTAATTGTACTATAGTATTCCCAGTGTTTGACAGAACTCAGTTAATAGATCAATAAATATGCATAGTATATGTAAATAGAAATAGGGTCATTAGTTATATTCATACATATTAAAATCATAAGAATAAAATACATTTTCAAAATTACCAATACTAAAGACACTGCTCTACTGCTTTTAGTAGGATGTGCTCGCTGACAAACTAAAGAATGTAGACTGAGAAATAGATATAATGCGTTCTCATTAGCTTATTCCTTTTCCACTTCTTTTAACTGATCCCATTTGAAAATGAAATCCAGGTGAGAAGAAGCTTTAAGACTTCAAAACTCTACATTTCTCCAATTGTCCAGTAGATACTCTTTATAGTCTTTGTATTAAGTAACTTTTGCATTTGGTGCCTGTTCCTCAAAGTAGACCACCATAACTGTCCAGGCCTTTCTTTCAGTCTTGTACATTGAAATCCTTTGACTCACTTAAATCTTACATTAAAAGCTGAGTGATCTTTGCTAGAACTTTCTCTGATCTTTTTTCCTTGACACTTTAAATACATAGCATACTAATAACCTACTTCCATAAATCTATATGCAAAAAAATGAACCTACTTTATTTCATTTGTTAAATAAAACAAAATCAAAATGAGAATATGGTTAGAGGACTTAAAAATGAGCAAAATCAAGTCTTATTGTTAAATGGAAGAGAAAAAATCCAAAGCACAGAGTAAGTTTGTCTCAAAGTTTGCCTAAATTCAAATTTACTGACATCTAGCCATTCCTATCCCCATGGCATTCCTACTCCCTTTTCTTACAATTTCTAATGATGTACCATCTTTAAATTTCCTAAAACAAGAGTTTGGTGTTCATTTAGACAAACAGACAACTTTCCAGAACTGTGACTAGCAGAACAAAAACTACTAAATATAGAATTGAGATGCAGCTAGTTGGGAGAAACTACACATCTCTCTTGCTGAATTGTCAAGTTTTTGACAGATTTTTTTTGTTTTTGTTTTTGTTTTTTTGTTTTTGGGTCACACCCAGTGACACTCAGGGATTACTCCTGGCTAAGCGCTCAGAAGTCGCTCCTGGCTTGGGGGACCATATGGGAAACCGGGGGATCGAACCGTGGTCCGTCCTAGGCTAGCGCAGGCAAGGCAGGCACCTTACCTCCAGCGCCACCGCCCGGCCCCTAGTTCTTGACAGATTTTTAAAGTAAATAAACTTTTAGAGCTTTTTTACATTCAAAGATATGTAGATTTTTGGTGATAACATCACTTTATTTGATGTACTATAGAGTTCACAACTAAACAAATAAACAACAAGGATTAAGTAGCCCAACATGTTCCAGATAAACTCATCATTTCAAAAGAAAGGTTTAAATGCATAGCACATTCTACTTGAACTTAATAAACAAATATCTTCCTGTCTCATTGCAAACCTTTGTCATCAGTCAACATCAGGAGGAGAACAGACAGATGGTAATGGAGGTGGATATTGTTTCACTGATTAATTGCCTGGCCTTGCAAAAACCCTTTCTCCTTTTAATCTGTGATCATCTATAAAGTTATTGCTTTATAAACTTCAGTCAATAGTATATTTGAAGTTCCAAATTATTTATCATTTTTGAAATGATCTATCACAAAATAGGAGGAAATTAAAATAATAATACATTCACTGATGCCAAGTTTTCATAAGATCTATAATTAAAAAGTAATCATAACAATAAAGGTAGGAAGCAGAAGATTCTTCTTTCTTACTTGACAGATAATAAAATGCTTAACTTTGAATGATAAAGTGATGATACTATATATTCTCTTCTTTAGTCTCTCATGTATTCACAAATATAAAACTACTATCAATAGGTTTAGATATGAACAGTATTTATTTTGTAAATAAGTAATTTTTTACTGTTTAATATAATTTTCTAAATTTTTGTAATACTTTCTGAGTTTGAAAAATTTTTCTAGGGGGTGGAGCCATAGCACAGTGGGTAGGGCATTTGCCTTGCCTGCAGCTGAACCGGGTTTGATTCCCGGGTCTCCCAAGACTGTCAAGAACTATTTCTGAGCACAGAGACAGGAATAACCCCCGAAGGCTGCTGGATGTGATCGAAAAACCAATAAATAGATAAATGAATAAATAAAATTCTTTCTAGGCTAAGAATTATCTGTAATATTTTTTGAGCTAGAATTCCTAGAAAGAAGTACAGGATTTTGCTGTTTTCAAAGTAGAATTAGTTACATGACATGCTAATGTCCATAAAAATATTAATGATTTGAAAGATGTCCACAATAAGCAAAATTATGCTACTTAGATGATCAATGTGTTAACTTTACTCCTATATTTTACTTTAGTATCTATATCAGTTTTTACCCAGTAACTACATAGAAAGAACACATATTTTTAAAGAATATCAAGAAAAAACTCTTTAACCTACCTCAAACCTAAAAATAAGATCTCTTTTCTGTGGAAATAGCTAAATACTTTATCATTGCTGAAATAAATTCTTTGAAGCTATCCTAAAGAATAAAATAACCATTATCTTCCTGAGAAGCAAAAATATTCTAAGAATGTTGCTTATTGGTTTCCAAGTAAGATGATTTTTTCTCCCAGGGGACATCAGGGACTGTCTGGAGTTACCTATTATCATAATTGTATAAGGGTGCTATGAGATAGGATATCAACTAGAAGGAAATGAGAAAGATCATGTTCTACAACATAGAGCACCCACTCACGATCTCAAAATAAACCATTAACTAGTATGCATATGCACGTGAGCACCCACATACAATTAAAAATGTAGCAATTAAGACACCATGAGTTAGCTTGGCTTATATGTTTGAGAAATGGAACATGAAACACATTTTTGGTTAAGAAGAATATAAATACTAAAATACTGACTAGACAAGAAAGATAAGTTTTATGTAGGTAAAATAATTTTTTAAAAAGGAGAATTTCTCTTCCATAAACTGGAACTGCAGATGCACAATCTACTTATCTTAATGCCACATCACTTTAAAGAGAATAATAAAAATCAAAATTTTAGTTATAAAATGAAAAATGTCAAGATCTGTTAGCTCATTTACAACTAAAACGATGACAATCATGATGATGATGATGATGATGATGGTTATAATGAAGATATTGGTAGTGATAGTAATGCCATTGTTCATAACAGAATAATAACGGTGATATTTGATCTTCACAAGGCTTTATAGTTTGCCAGTCATTACACTGATAAAATTACAGAACGTCAAAATTAGAGGTTGTAGGCCTACCTAATTTCTCCAATATTAAGGGTTTTTTTTCCAATTGTTAATATTTGGGTGCTAGGTATTTAAATATATTTAACTCATTACTGAAGAACAAAAATACCTAGGCAGAGGAAAACAATGCAAACATCAGAAAGTAGATGCAATCTAAGCTCCATTATCTGCTAAGTTGACTAGAAAATAATTACAAAGCACAAACCACAAAATCCTGCTGAGATAACTATAGCTATAGTAAGTATTCCGTTAAAGTAGAAATTAAGTGGGAATAGAAAACAGAGCAGTAATTAAGACTTAAGGAAAAACAAACTGAAATTAGATGTCAGGGCATAAAATGGCTTCTGGACTAAATTGACTTAGATTGTACAATCATTTCAGAAAATTCAGTATGTTAAATAACAATTCCATTTTTGTTTTGTTTTGTTTTTTTTGGGTCACACCCGGCAGTGCTCAGGGGTTACTCCCTCCTGGCTCCATGCTCAGAAATTGCTCCTGGCAGGCACGGGGGACCATATGGGGCACCGGGATTCGAACCGATGACCTTTTGCATGGAAGGCAAATGCCTTACCTCCATGCTATCTCCCGGGTCCCAACAATTCCATTTTTTGTGCCAATTTAAAATGCCTCATACAATTTGTGCCTCATACAAGATACTTTTCAATATGCTTATTTTTTATCTTTTAGATTCTCCTGTGAAGTTTCAGTAACTCGTCGCTTAGTGATGACCCTCAAAAGAACTTCAAGAAAATAATAGATGGCAAAAAAAAAATTTACTCATTATCTATGCACGCAATTCCTTCGATCTTTGTTCAATCGGTTTCATCTCCAGCTCAAAGTCTTTTGGGATTATTTACTCAAGAGTTCTGCTATTACAATTCATTGCCATACTGTTCGATTACATAACTCAACAAATGGTTCTGCCAACCGTATTAAGAAGCTTATGTGTCAAAACAATATTTTAAAATTAGAAATCAAACTAAGTATTGTTTTCCTTCATCACTTTCTGGTAGGGTCAAAGTACTCCAGGTGAAGAACCAGTTCACCACGAGGACCTGTCATCGTCTCCCCTGACAAACTTTTATCTTAAACCAAGAATTTCATGTCTAAGCTCCATTTACTTTCTTACATATAGCTGTCCATTTAAACACTCCTAGTGACCTATTAAATGTAATTTATAGATGAAAGCAACCTCAAGAAAAGTAACGTGGGTAAGAGGCTTATGTAGATACTCACATCACCAAACAGTCATATGAACACAGAGTAGAAATAAAAATGATCACACTTAAACACCAAATCCAAATCCAACGACAACAGAATCAATACCCAATCTACAACAAGTTAGACACAGAAGGAACCACGTATACTAGCAGCCTGAGGGGCAAAGGAGGGGTGATATGGGATACATGCTGGGAACAGGGGTGGAGGGAGGACAACATTTGTGATGGGAATGCCCCTGATTCAATGTCACTATGTGCCTAAAATACTATTGTGAATGATTTGTAATCCACTTTGGTCAAAATAAAAATTATTAATAAAATAAAAAAAGAAGTTTATGTTTAAATTAAAAGATTTTCCAATTGCTCTTGCTAAAGCAAACTTTCTGACACACTCAAATCTACTTTTTTACTAAAATTTTCTCTTGCTATCAATATTTAGTGTAAGCTTGCCTCTATATGTTACCACAATTTCTGCTATATTTTTAGACATTTTATGTTCCATAGATAATGGCATATCTGGTCAGTAGTGTGTGTTCTGACAAAAACACAATTTCATATCTTGCTATCAGAGCTAACCATTCATTTCTAGTTTTTTAAAGAATTTTTCTATATGCATATTATAAAACATTCTTAAACTTTTCTTAGTCTTGATATTTTTATCTGTAAAATAATTATTCACAGTCTCTACCTCAGTGTATAAATAATTTAAAAGTATTTGACATAGAAAGTTAAATTGTTGGCTATCATAAAATGAGATTATAATATCATTGAGTTTTCTTATTTTTTTACACCAACTATGTTATAATCTTTTAGTCCTAGACTCAAATCAAACTTAGAACACCCAGGTTTTTTAAAATTCTTGTCACTTAAAGAGAGTTGATTTGAAAAAAATTAACAATTGTGCAGGGATTAATTAGTATATAGAGAGTCTCCAATTTTATTTGGTTTACTTCTCCTTTTCAGAAAAAGAAAATTACTCAGCAATCTCTGAGAAACATTACCATTTTGAAATATATTGAATTCTAGAAAATTTTAAGAGCTCAGCAAATTTATTTATAGAACTTTAACACTAGTTATTTGATGGCATGTATTTGTATGTTAGTTATTTAATTAGTCGTTTAATTCTTACATTATAATATGGAAAGGAGAACATCTTGCCCTTTGTGCAGAGAAGGAAACTGGATCTCAGAAATAACTAGAATTTATATACATCAACATGGCATACGTGTCAAATAAAGAGTTGAAATACGTAATTATTAAGTTTCACAGATTTATTTTCTTATTTTTTACTTAAACCATTGTGATTTATAAAGTTATTCTTAGTTGGTTATTAGACATAATTTTTATCAGGCCATCTGTATCAACCTCCCTCCAAAAATGTTCCAGAGTGTGTTTCATGCCACCATCACACCATCCCTGCCTGCCAATATGATGGGCACACTTATAATTTCTATTGTTAAAGTTTTGGTCTCATGATTTAATTGCTGTTAACTCTGGCTTGGCTATTTAGTTTGTCCTTGTTTTAACACCATCAATGCATCTGAGGCCCTTGTCCCCAGTCTCCCATGTCCTTTCCTATTTGTCTTTCTTCGCCTCCACTCAACTTCTTTCCTTCTCCTCACTATACATTGGTGCCTAAATTGCTCATGGCAATCCTTATATAAGCTATCACATTTAGATAGTGAATAAAACATTTAAACGACCACATTTAGACTACCACATATAAGTGATATCACCTCGTATTTATCCTTTATCTTTGGCTTACTTATTTAACATAGTATCTTCCAATTTTATCCAGGCTGCATCAGATTGTTTTATTGCATCATTATAGCTATTGTGTATATGTACTACATCTTCATGATCCACTTATCTGTTGTTGGATATCTAGGTTGGGTCAAACTCTCAGCTACTATACTGTGCTGAGATGAATAAGATGAATAAGATCTCTTCTCAGGGCCGGAGAAATAGCACAGCGGTAGGGCATTTGCCTTGCACAGGATTCATGCAGGACAGACCTGGGTTCGATCTCAAGTGTCTCATATTGTCCCCGGAGCCAGGAACAATTTCTGAGCTTACAGCCAGGAGTAACCCCTGAGTGTCACCGGGTGTGGCCCAAAAAACTGAAACAAAAAAAATCTATTTCTTAGTTTACAGTCATATATATACTTATGTTACTTATATAACATTCACATTCCTTTCTTTTTATATCTCCCCATTAAATGAAGAATATGTGTATATTTATGACTATTTTGAAAGCTGCATTTATATAGCATTAAATATATTTAAGTTAATATTTAATTTTACTAAATTAAATATCATCAAATGCTATAGTATTTAGTATTATGAAAATTTTCAAAATAAATATACAATATGTTTCTACTTTTGAACTTCTGAAAATTTGTTGGAAGCAGTGTACGGTTCAGACTTATTTTATTTCCTTAGATATGAAATATTTTCCTAAATAAGCTTCCCTGGACAGTATTTATTGATTAGAATTTTTCATTTGAAACGAACAATTGTACAAACCTTAATTTTACTGGAATGTGCCTTTTGAAAAATCATAATGTATCAAGAACCATAAGGAAAGCGATAAAAGCAATGGCTTCTTGCTTAATGGAGTTGGTTGAAAGTGTTCTCAATAGTAGTCAGTAAAACAGTTCCAGTAAAAAACTTAAGTAAGGAAATTAATCCCATAATAACAGCATGCATGCAGCTTCAGCTCAAGTAATAGCAATGTGAGATCATGGAACAAAAGGTATAATTTGTGCTTTAGATGAGCTTGATGGCTGAATTTAATATACAATAAAAGGACATTTTTTCTCAGTTGTATTACTTGTGAAATTTTGAAAATACAATATTATCTTTGTTTCATTTCTACATAATAAATATACATTATTATTTTAATTTATAATAAGTTATTCAATTAATATTCATTAGGCACCTATGTATATTGCTTCTATTAGGCTCTGAAGATAGCAAAATATAAATAGATCCCTTATCTTCAAAGTACTTAGAGAACAGTGGAAGAGATTGGTAGATAAATCATATTTTTAATTATCATATAATGTAAAATGTTTATGTGACATAGATGCCTGTTTGTACACAAAAGTCAATTTAATTTTCTAGTTGCAAATGTAGTTAGAATATATTTCTCAGAGTTAAATGTGGCCACATGATTACCAACAAAACATGTGAAGAAATAAGATCTGACACAATAAAGTTTATTCACAGAAACCAACAACAGATGATATATTCTATAATTTTCACATTTGTTAATAAATGAGATAATTTTAATTTAATTAAGCATAGTAGATACAGAAGATGAAATAAAAATAGTTAAACCACAGAATAGAAGACACATGAATGTCAGAAATATGAGCAATCATCAACAAAAACTACATGGATGCTTTCCCACGTAAGAAAATATATAATTCAAATAAAATTTTTATTTGTGGGTTTGTTATAGTGGCTATTATCCTTTAAGTACCGCATAATCTTTATAGGAAACATTCATATAGTGCTCGCTTCGGCAGCACATATACTAAAATAGGAAACATTCATATATGTGTCAAATTTACCCCAAGAGTAAGAACATTCTCTGAGAGCTGTATTTTAGAAGCAGGAAAGCCCACATAGGTAAAACTCAAAATTTAAAGTATTATTGTTTGTTTGCTTTTGGGCCCCAAAACACCAACTCTTACAACTTACTTTTGGCTCTGTGCTCAAGGGATGACAAGGGATACTAGGAGTTTAATTCATATTGACCCTATGCAAGACAAATTCCCTTCCTACTATACTATCTCTCTGTCCCCCAAACTCAAATTTTAGAACAATTTTATCTTTCTAGTGCTCAGTTTAATAGCCTATTTTCTTTAAAAGTTTCATCTAAAGGGATGCATGGTTTTGTTCTATTCTTTTTTAATCTTTATAACTAAGAACCAGAGCCAAGCATGCATTCTAAATAATAATTAGTGGTATGATCCAATGAGCTGCTAGTATGGAGAGGATTCATGGTTGAGGAATGGCAGGACCTTTGTGGTTTTGCTTTTATAAAAGAGTTAGAGTAGGTCACTGACTGTGGTTATAATTTCTTTATTATGAAAATATGTCATCTATATTCACACCACAGTCAATGATTAAATTACTATTTTATTATTTTTCATCACCAGGATTTACTATACCACAAAAGTTTTGGCAATAATACAATAATTACACAGATCCTTTTTGTTCTTTTAGGAACTGTGTTTGTGATACTTCACCTCTTCACTAGAACATTCATGAAGAGTTTAGAATTCTGTGTGCACAGCAGAATATTTTTACTTCTTATCTAAAGTTAATTTGCCTCATGTTCCACCAATCCTAAACAGTCATGATATGACTTTAGTCAATGCTAATCAAGTTCATTCATTAAAACATCTACCTTTAAACATTAATTATTTAATCCAATTCGATGTTTTTCTCTCTTTTTTAAGGAGGTACTAAAATTCAATCAGGTTAACATTGATTTTAACTATATAATCAATAATATCAAGTTTGACTCATCAACAAGTAGCTGAATGATTCATTTGTTTCCTAAGGTTGCTATAACTTGTTCATCTCATACTGGTGACTTAAAAAAGAAGAGACATGTGTGCTTCCACTGCTCTGAAAGCTAAATGTCTGATATTAGGGAGTTGGCAGGGCCCTATGCTTCTGAAGTCTTTAGAAGAAACTTTCATTATTACATTCCAAACACTAGAAGTTACCGGCAATACTAAATTATGGCAGTAATTCAATTACTGAATACATATACATGCATTATTTCACTGCTCTGTAAGCTAAATGTCTGATATTAGGATGTTGGCAGGGACCTATATTTCTGAAGTTTTTAGAAGTAACTTTATTTATTATCTTCTAACCTACTAGAAGTTACTGGTAATACTAAATCATGGCAGTAATTCAATTCTTTTTTTGTATCACATAGTCTCTTCTTTCCATGTATGTTTATGTCCAAATTTCTCCCAATCCAGGTTCATTTGCAAGTAATAATACATTACCTTGACAAAACAACATAGACAAAATTCATTTATATTAAAACAGTACATATAAAATTCTGGGTGGAGGGGCCAAAGCGGTGGCGTAAGTGGTAAGGCTTCTGCCTTGCCCGGACTAGTCTAGGATGGACTGTGATTCCATCCTCCTGAGTCCCAAATGGTCCCCAAGCCAGGAGCGATTTCTGAATGCATAGAAAGGAGTAACCTCTGAGTGTCACTGGGTGTGACCCAAAAAGCCAAAACAAAAGTTTTCTGGGTAGATATAGATGTCACCTTACAAATGAAATTTTGTGAGCCAGAATTTTCTTTTGTTTTTCCATTACATTATCTTAAATATTTAATAGTCAATCTAATCTTTTATTTTTAAATAGGACTTGAATTACTGGTGTCAAAAATATCTTGTGTTTAAATTTACATTAAACTGGATAATATACATATGGTATATAAACAAAATTGAACACTATGAAGGTGCAAGGAAAGATGAATTCATGCATTTTGAGATAAAAGTGCCTCTGAGTACTATTAATATTATTTTATTGTTTGATGAAGCAACGATAGGGATTAATTTATTTTACACTCAATAAACTGAGGCCTGATGAGGAAATACCATAATACAAGGTCTATTATTCTCTTTGTCAAAGCAGATCAAAAAATAACATTATCAATATTTTATTTCTTATTTGTACCTAAAATGAGGACTTGAAAAATCTGAGTATAAATCTAAGTTATTAGGATAATGAAAAATAGTTGAGGCTGTTAATATAGTTTATATCTTGCATGAAGGAGTCATAGGTTTCATCCATAATACATGGCTTCTGGACAAGGAGTATATTAGTACTTCCAGGCCCTGACTAGAATTTTAAACTATAGAGACACATCTACAAGTTAATTCCTATGTAGACTAACTTTAATCAAATATTAATGTAATTTAATTATATATTTATATATTTTGCATATTACCAGTAATATTAACTTAAAGTTTATTCTAGCTACACCATGAAATTAACATGATTACTACTATATGGTTATTTATTCACATATTTTTTTTTATTCATGTCTTCATTCTGTTTGCTCAACTACTTAAATTCTAAAAGAGATAGTATTGACACATCGTATCTGTTATTGATGATATAACTATCATTAAAACTGTAGTCTCTGGGTTGAAGCATAGCACAGTAGATAGGGCATTTGCCTTGTATGCAGCCAACCCAGGTTTGAACCTAGGCATTCTATGTGATTCCCCCAAAGCCTACTAGTAGTAATTTCTGAGTGCAGAGACATGTATATTAAAAGTGTTGGGTGAATTGTGACAGGAATAAAAGAGAATATACATAGATAAAGAGGAAATTTCCAGGTAATACTTAGTCTAGCAGACCTTTCAAAATCATTTTTCATGAAATGTAACCATATATATATATGCATATATATGTTTGTGTGAGAACTATGTCCATGTAAAGAATATATATGTGTATTTGTGTGTGTTTAAGAGAAAGTAATTCTATGATCAGACAAGCTTAAAAAACTGAGTTATGGAACTCATTTCTTTATTTGGAGAATTATGAATACTTTAGTATATTATTTTGCATGATAATGCTTTAAGATGGCAATGTAAGAAGTTGTCACTATTATTTTACTATGAAATTTATTTCCTTTCCATGATATTTAAAAGAATGAGTATTTCATGTATATACATTGTAACATGCTTTGTTGGAATAAAAATATAGAGAATTTTTGGGATCTGATGGCAGAGGACTTAGAAACTTAGACTAATGAAACTCATCCTTTATTTGGTAGTTTTCAAAAAATCAAATCAGTAAGGAAAGCCAATGTTTGGCTGTGTAAATTGATTCATTATAGTGTGTATTCAAAACATAACATTGGTCAATTGGGAGTTGTTCTCATTTTGTAGCTTGCTAGCCAAAGGAAAATTCAGTAGAATATGCCAGTATACCTATTGTGATATTCAAATGATCAAGAGCCAACATTTTCAGTGTGGGTGGAAGGAAACACAGCATACTTTGGAGATTTTTAAACAGGAAGATAAGCTTAGATATTTGACTAAAAATAATGTATTTTCTTTTTATGCCCCTATATTCTCAGACCTTTTATTTCTCTATGTCATGATTTCAAAAACAAATAAGCCTAATAATAGAGTATATTGAAAAGAATTTTCTGTTCTTTAGTGAAAACATGTTATACAATAATTATTGTTACTGATATTGTTATTTTTAAAATATTTCCTTAATTAGCACCAATCAATATAGAAAGAACCAAACAATGAGATTCTGGTCTTTGATCTATCAACCTACTAGATTATGGGATATCATGAAATTTGGGAATTGAAGTCAAATAACTCCTGCAAAAATTAGAAACCAAATATTCATAAAGAGTTTTGAGCTCCTTAAAAGAAAGATGCAACACGCTTAGTTCAATATCAAAAACTCGAGAAATTAAATTGATTTAAAGAGGAATTTTCTCCCCAGGAGAATCTATTTATGCAGCATCTACTTTCATTGCTCTTACACTCTGTGAGTCATCAGGAAGTAACACAAAGTCACACAAGAACACAGAGTTCTCCTGGGATTTTAAAACAAATGGATTTGAAACCGTTCAGTTGATCCTACCCAGACGATGATATATACAGGAATTCAGCATAAGGAGAGTTTGATCAGTGCAATTAAATGTAAGTGTTGCACCTGTGGATTCTGGAACACAAGGCTGCAATGTGATTTATGAGGCCAGAGTGGGTGGATTTCATTAATTCAAGCTTTATTGCTTTGTATCTTTGCCATGTGGCTAAAGTTTCTACCATTTTAAAACTGCAAATAATTTATCAATAAATCGGACACAATTTTAAACTTCCTCATTCAAAAGTTGGGTTCAAAGTTGTTGTCTACTATGTGGGAACAATACCATGACTGGCTACAATTCATATATTTATGAAAATTAATGTCTTTAAAGACAAAATTCAATGTGCTAAGTCCTAAGCAAGTATAAGGGTTTCTATGGAAATGCATTATGACATTTTAGTATTGGTAAGAGAAGAATTGAATGAGTGATTAGATAGATTTAATTAGGTATATCTTGGACTAGGTTAGGAATGTAGTAGGTCTTTGAACTAGATGAGAGGATGACTTGTCAAAGAAAGTAGAAAAAGGGTGAATATTGTGATGATTTGGAGAGTTTGAGGACATAAGAGTTCAGAAAAAGCTCCATCTGTCATGATATGGAATATGGAAAGATAATAAAGTGTTTATGAACTCCTTTCTTAGAGAAGTATTTTATGTTTTAATTATATTTTATATTATGTAAAACATCAGCAAAAGCATCATGATTATGCATTCATATTATGCATTCAGTATTTTACCCATGTATAAAAGTCATTAAGAATATTTTACCTCCTTGGGCTGAAGTGACAGTCCAGTTAGTTTGCCTTGCATGTGGCCATTCAGGTTCTATTATCAGTAACCCATAAGGTCCCCTACGCCACCAGGCATGATCCCTTAGTGCAGAGACTGTAGAACCCCTGAGCACTGCTATTTTATGTCCATAAACAAGGAAATAGTAGCAGACAATGGCAACCCTTGACTCTAAAGTATATATCTCAGAATACTAAGTAATATGGGGGAGATTGGAGGCAAAATGGGGGAGAATTATGGGGAGTAGGAATAGGTAGAACAAAGGTAACATAGGTACGGTGTTATATGGAAGAGGCTCTTAGGCACTTTGGTTATAGTGAGGTATAGGAATTTTTTTTACATCAATGCCAATAAACTAACACTATTGTTGACATGTTACCCAAATTATCTAAAAAATATTTCTCCACCCAGCTGTTAAGACAGAAAATTTCACTGTCTTTCTTTCTTTCTTCTTTCTTTCTTTCTTTCTTTCTTTCTTTCTTTCTTTCTTTCTTTCTTT
>PVKC010017452.1:0-11135 GCA_004027635.1 Crocidura indochinensis | reverse complement strand
GAAGAGGATCTAAGGAAATGGAAGAACATCCTATGCTCATAGGTAGAATCAACACAGTCAAAATGACTATCCTACCAAACTACTATAAAGATTTAATGCAATCCCGATCCAAATTCAGACATCATTCTTTAAAGAATTAGAAAAATTAATCATAAAATTCATCTGGAACCACAAAGGACCCAGGATAACCAAACACATATTGATAAACAAGAGACAGGGTGGCATCTCTTTACCTAACTTGAAACTATACTATAGAGCCATAGTGATCAAAACAGCATTGCACTGGAACAAAGACAGGACCTCAGACCAGTGGGTTAGAACATAATTTTCAGATATAAACCCCCAGGTATACAACTAATATTTTACAAAAAACCCAAGGACTTGAAATGGAACAAATAATGTCTCTTCAACAAATGGTGTTGGAACAACTGGAAAACAACTTTAAGAAATTGAAAATTGACCCATACCTCACTGCTTATACAAGTCAACTCAAAATCGATCAAAGACCTTGAAATCAGACCTGAATCTATAAAGTTTATTGAGAATAAAATAGGCAGAACACTTGAAGACCTATATATCAAAAAGTCTTTGAGGAGGGAGCACCAATGGCAAGAACCTTAGCATCAAACATAAACAAATGGGACTACATCAAACTAAAAGTTTCTGCATGGTGAAGAAACCCTACTTAACACAAGAAGACAGTTATCTGAATGGGACAATATCTTTTCACTCATCATATCAGATAAAGATTTAATTGAAACTAATTTTAAAAAATTTAGAAACTGTAGATCACTTTTTCAACAAGGAGAGTTCAAATCAATGGCAAATTTTGTCACAGAAACAGTGAAAATAATATTATTTTGAACATATCTCATTCAGCTTGAAGAAGTAAATATATTATTTAGTGTTCTTTTCTTTTAATCAAAAGCACAGTAAAGGAAAGTAATTTTTGGCATGCTAATATAGCATGAATCAATTTTGCAGCTGAAAACCAATACGACACACTTTGATATACTCATTAAACTTTACATAAGCCAATATGTAATTCCATAACTGACATATTTATAGTTTTATATGGCTATATTTATTCTATCTTAAAATTTTTGAGTTAAAATACTTATTTTTTGAAAAAATAAAACAATTAACTTTCAAGAGAATTGTAGTTGAGAATTAAGAAGACTAAACATTTAGAAAAGGAGCTGTTTCTATTTTTGATAATTAAGTGTTCTTCTGTAGCTGCTTTTCACTTAATGTGAAACTTAGACTGCTGCTACAATTTTTTTTTTGGTTTTTGGGCCACACCCGATGATGCTCAGGGGTTACTCCTGGCTATTCACTCAGAAGTCGCTCCTGGCAGGCACAGGGGACCATATGGGGAACCGAGGAATCGAACCGCGGTCCGTCCTAGGTTAGCGCAGGCACCTTATCTCCAGTGCCTCCACCTGGTCCCCGCTGCTACACTTTTTCACTTAAATCTCTAAGCTAATTTAGAATATTTTAAATTATTATTTATAGGTCAGCTATATCCCCTAAAAATCCATGTATTGCCAAAATGATTGCAGCTTATTAAATATACATAATGAAAATCATGTGGCTGTAGATAATATATAAAATATGTATGCCACTATAGTCATCTGAAGTTACATAATAAATTTTTTTCAGAAACTGTAATCTCTGATAAAAATGTTTTACTGATAGAGATAAAATCCTGTTTTAGGTAATAGTAGCTTGAGGGTTTGAAGGCAAACCAGTGAGCCCCTCCTTTCCTTCCATGGTTATAAGACTATTCTTCTATAGAGGAGCTAAATTAGATCAGACAGTTAGATACATTTATTATATATTAGATAACTTCCATATGATTAATTATTTAGAAGAACTGCATTGAGTTACATTAACTGCTTAATCTTCATGGACTACATATTTAATGCTCAGTTACCTTAGGTTTAAATAGCTAATTGGTTCATCAAATGTATTTTAAAACAGTAACATACACAGAATAAGCATATATGTCTCATAATCCAGGAAATAGCTAAATGTAATTTCTGGAATGATATAACCAGGATGTTAACTACTTACCCTGAGATATTTCAGAAACAAGAGAGAATAGCCACCCTTTATAAAATAAGAAATAATAATAACTTATTTTCAACTGAGACAATGTTACTTTGTACATTCTAATTTTGTTTATTTTGCTTGTGGGCCATATCTAGCTATTCTGGAGTTTCCACTCAGGGATCACACCTTGATATAATTGGGAGACTATATAGATTGCTGAGCACTGAACCTAGGTCAGCTACATTGAAGGTAAATTGTAACCACACTATAATTTATACAGCATATTCCTAAGTTGTTTGACCCCTTAATTATCTTTCTGGCCCCTTACCATTTTCAAAAATAGAAATTAGCCTCATATAGTGTAGCTTAATAATTAAGATGATAGTAAAAATATAGATAAGACGAAATATAATGTCCTTGGATTACTGAAATAACAGTCAAAAGGATTTACAAGAAATATAATTGAAAGCCCTAAATAGTAATATTGACACAGTATGAATGTCTTTGGTAAGATTTGCTAATATGCTTCAGAGTAAATTCTTTTAATTTGGAAATATAATATAACATTGGAATTGAATTAAAAATGAATATTCTTTTTTTTATTTTAACACCTTGATTACATACATAGTTGTGTTTGGGTTTCAGTCATGTATAGAACAACACCCATCACCAGTGCAACGTTCCCATCACCATTGTCCCAAATCTCCCTCCTCCCCAACCACCCCCCGCCTGTACTCTGGACAAGCTCTCCATTATAAATGAATATTCTTAAAACAAAATCTAGAAGATAATAAAGACATTATAAAAACAGAATTCTAAAATAAAATTGATTAGTAAGAAAAAATAATTCCAAGAATGTAATTAAATTTCAGCGATTTACAAATTATTTTAAATTGTTCAAATTATACTCTGTCCATATTTACGATTTTTTAATTTAAAAATTACCTTTTAGTACAAAGTCAAATATTTAGTATAGGATTAAAACTTTATAATATTAGCATGACATATTACAAAAAGTTTGAACCAATTCTCTTTTTCGATTTTTCACAAATAATAAATGTGGTAGAAATAAAATTTCACAAAGGTTAAAAATTTTCCTCTATCTCACAAACACAAGACTCATTGTAGCAATAACTTTCACTATTTTTCATGTTTTATGGTAAATAGCTTCTGTGATTTAATAAACAACCATATTTATTACTTTGTTATTTTTTAGCTTTCATAGAAAATAACCAGCTCCATAGTGATAATACACTCTGTGATAGGGCATTTGCCTTGCACATTGCAGACCTGGGAGGGACTTGTCCCCCAGGCCTGCCAAGGGTGATTTCTGCCAGGAGTCAGCCCTGAGCGTTGTTGGTCAGGCCCAAAAATCTAAATTAATTAATTAAGCTTTTAAAAAAGTAAAGGAGAGGCCCTGGAGATAGCATGGAGGTAAAGCATTTGCCTTTCATGCAAAAGGTCATCGGTTCTGTAACAGACTGCTGATCTGTAACAAAAATTATTGTTATTTTCACAAGACCTTGTAACTTGTGGGAGAAAAGCGGGACGGAGGAATAACTGCTAACAGAAGATATTAGTGTAAAAATGAGAGACCACAGCTTGTATGTGGGACCGCACGCGTGTAAAGAAGCGAGGGCGAGTTTATTAAATTCAGGGGTGTTTTTAAGGAAACCTTGGAATGCAAGGTGATACAAGGCAGAAAGAAAAGAAGGGGGGTTGACTCCTGAAATTGAAACTAAGATTAGCATATTAAACCAGAGTTGAAGGAAGACAAAAGATGCTAGCTGAAATTTGCATCTCAAGAGGTCCAGGCCAGGAGACCGAAAGGAATTTTTGTCTTGGGGGTGCATTTAGTTTCGATAGAAAACAAAAGGAGTGAAACCTAGGTAAATTTGGAAGTGAGGGAAAAAGGCAGGCAGCTTATGGGGGACTGAGAAATATAGAGTAATTAATGCAATTATCAGGTAGAGAGATGTTTTGTGTTTTGGGTAAAAACATGAAACTGTCTATGCGTATTTAGCTTGGAGGAAGAAGGGGACTTCTATGGCACCAGGTAGAGAGACTGCCCAGTGGGGATGCAAGATTGGCCTGGCGGCTTTTGTGCTGTCATTCCTTGACTAAAGGAAAGGAATTTTGATGCCCAAATTTTCTTAAAGGAGAAAAGGTGAAAATTGTCACAGCCTCAAGATATCATGCTCAGACCATTCTGACAAGTGGTCAGTCTTAGGTGACAAACTCAAATGTAGACTTTTCTGATATGAAATTATCCAGGAGTTTCTCACTCCTGGATTGGGCTGGGACAGGTTCGAATCCCAGTGCCCCATATGTTACCCCATGCCTGCCAGGAGCAATTTCAGAGCATGAAGCCAGGAGTAACCCCTGAGCACTGCCGGGTATGACCCCCCAAAAATAATAATAAAATAAAAAAGTAAAGGAAAAAGGAAAAAATACTAATTCACTATCCTTTTTCCATAACCAATGGCCAAGTTTTAAATTCTAGTTATAGCTGCATCACTTCCATTCCATTATTTACATCTAGTTTCAATTATGGAAATAATAGCACCCATCTCCTTTACTTATCTTTCTCATCTGTCGCCTTTTTTCCTCTGCATATTTAATAAGAAATTGTCACTAGAATAGGTAGCATTTGTATCATTTTCTCTTGCCTATTTTAAAATTTCATGGTTTTGTGTGCATTTTCAGAAAGTTGATAGCAGGGTTGGGATGACTCATTAATGGAATTGTGCCTTGTCTCTGAAAAGCCCTGGGTTTTATTTGATGACATGGTGTCCTCTATACAGTCTGGTATGAACCTAGGTGGAGACTAAGTATTGCCTGAAGTGGGCTCTACAAATGACAATCAGTATATTAGTTATTCAGGAAGCATATCTACATTTTTGTTAAGGGATAAACTTTACACTCATCCCCCAAACATTTACATATAACAAACACATCATTATGTTTATTTGAAAAGACCTTCCGTTTAATGAGTGGGTGTTGTGATTACACTTCATCTCCATCCACTTTTTCACCAAGGGAAAAATAACTTATTTGGTGAGTCTATAAAGAAAAATAGAGTCTGTTAAAAAAAGGTTATCCTTTCATTTTTTTTGTTTGTTTGTTTTTTTGGGCCACACCTGGCGGTGCTCAGGAGTTACTCCTGGCTGTCTGCTCAGAAATATCTCCTGGTGGCAGGCATTGGCGACCATATGGAACACAGGGATTCTAACCAACCACCTTTGGTCCTGGATCAGCTGCTTGCAAGGCAAACGCTGCTGTGCTATCTCTCAGGCCCAAGGTTTTCCTTTCTAAGACTGCTGTAAGAACACTGTCACTAAGTAAGTGGTTTAAATGCCATTTATTTCTCAGTCTAGTGACTGATAAAAAAAATTCTTTATTTCATAGATAGTTTCCTTAACATTGTGACTGGACAAGAAAGAAAAAGAAAAAGCTCTCCAGAAGCTTCAGTTCTTTCATGAACCTGCAATTTTTATGACCTGGTTATCTCCCCTAAAGTCCCACACAATAATATTGAGGATTATGTTTATAGATGGATTCAGGAGAAACATAAAGTGATCTATAATACCTTCTGTTCACTTATATTTCATCCTTGAATATTTCTATACCTCTGGGAGTTCTCATTCTTACCATTGAATGAAATAACAGAAAATGTTAGTAGGCATTCAGCATTGTTCAATACAGTGATAGGAAATTTTATTTTATCATAAATATCCCATAGATATGTTTTATAAACACAGCATACTTTGATTCTATCTGTCTCCTAGTGCTATTTATTATGTGATGTTTGAAAAAAGCAGGAAATTCTAACAATAAAAATTGAAATATTGAACTAACATCTGCTACTCTTTCATAATATTGATAAGTATGGGAACAGAATAGCCTAGATCTACTGATGGTTTATCGCCAATGATTAAAATTTGTTGATATTTTTTAGTGATAATCTCAGGAAGTTGTAATGTACCTTTTGATAGATGTCTACAGTTATACTGTGGCTATCTTTAATTAAAGAGTTCAAGAATTTATCTTTAGACTTTATTATGCCAGCATACATTAAACTATCTAACTATGGTGAACCATTGCAACTTATAAAGGCTTACCAGAGGAATGTAGAAATGTTTAGATATTAAAAGCTGCAAGATCCAGTCTTAGCAATTTTAACTTGCAAGCATAGTGACAAAGGCAGCAAGCACACAAAAATATTATTTAGGGTAAAGTATCACTATTTGAATGCATAGATACTAGAAGGGGAAAAAAGTCTAAGTACCCTTTTTAATGTTTTTCTCATCATTATTGTCTGGAACACTAGAAGTTACATAGTAAAGCATAAATTTTGAGGTGGTCTTCATTTATTGAACTCCTTAAAACTCACACTACCAATCTGAAAGACAATAATGATGAAAAGAGAAGAAATTCAAGTAAAGTGACTTTTTAAATATATCTTATTGTAACCATTGTGCATTACAAGTCTTTCACAATTATATTTAAGATATATTTATAATAATGACAGTGAATTAGGGCTATTCCCATCACCAATATTGTCCTGCCTCCACCCCTGTTCCCAGCATGCATTACATATCACCATTCTTGCCACATAGACTGCTAGTGCAATGCACTATTTTTGTTTCCATAAATATATCTAATAACATCTAAAAATTACAATGGAGTAAATTATTTAAAAGTATATAATATATGATGTCTATAATATTTTTAAAACTGTAGTTATTCTAAATGATAAGTTTATAAATAGGTAAAATGATACAGGGTTTAAAGCAAAGGGTTTTATCTTTACTGGTTTGGGGAAGAGATAAAATAGCCTGAGGTAAAGATTCTGTCAAGAATGATTCTCTTGATGGGAATAATAATAATAATAATAATAATAATAATAATAATAATAGTAATAATAAAGAGTAAGGAAATCCTTTCTCAGGAGGCAGATTTTATTGATTTAAGAAATTTTATAGTAAGATACAATGAAAACAGCAGTGTTTACTAAAAGCACTTGCTCACAAAATAATTGTCCCTAGTCAGCTCCCAAAGGAATTTTAGCAGGAAAAATAATGGGGGCCTTGGAGGAATAAAGAAAGTTAAGAATTTTGGTTTCCCATCACAGAAAAAAGTAGAAAAAGACAATTCTCAAGGTTTCATTTTAATATTCTATATTTTCTAACAATTCAAATTATTTAAAATTTTAAAACAGAAGAAACAGTTGCTGTTTTATTTTTTTCTGGCACAACATTTTTATTATTTAAATTTTATTTTGGGCACCTTCACTTACAAAACCTTTAATGGTAGAGTTTCACACATAAAACATTCCAGCAACACACCCTAATTTGCTGCAATCCAACATTATTCCTCAAGTAACCCTTCCTTAACCTCCCATCTCAGTGGCATTCTTCTTATTAAAAACCAATTCTTATTTCTTTTACCTTTAAAATTTGTTATTTATGTAATGTTTTGGATTGGTTTGATTTGGTTTTTACAATTCCACATATAGGAGAACATTCTGTGACTGAGCCTCTCTTCTAATTTACAGAATATTATACTCTTCAGATCCATTCATACAGCAGCAAACTGCATGATCACATCTTTTTCTTAAAGCTGAGTAGTATTTATTTGTGTACATTATACTATAGTCTTTTTTTTTGGGGTGGGGGGCAAACCCAGTGACACTCAGGGTTACTCCTGGCTATTCGCTCAGAAGTCGCTCCTGGCAGGCACGGGGGACCATATGGGGAACCAGGGGATCGAACCTCTGTCCGTCCTAGGTTAGCGCAGGCAAGGCAGGCACCTTACCTCCAGCGCCACCGCCATAGTATTTTTAATCCATTATTCTTAGATATGTCATTTGTTTCCAGATATTGGCTATTGTGAATAGTGTTGCAATAAACATAGAATCACATATATCTTTACTGAATAGTTTTTGGACCCTTGAACTAGATTCCCAGATGGGGAACTGCTGTGTTGTATGGGTGCTCTGTTTCTAGTTTATGGGGAAGTGTCCATATTCCAAAAAAGGCTAGATCAGTTGACATTCCCATCATAGTAAAAGAGAATCCCCTTTCCCCACAACAATACCAATATTGATCGTTTTGTTCTTTGGATTGTGTGCCAGTCTCCTGGTTGGGATCTGTATTTCCATGAATAAGTGATGCTAAATATGCTTTCATATACCTTCTGGTCATCTGAAAGTCTATTTATCTATTACCATCATTTTAAAATGTTTTATTTTATTGAAACCACTGTGATTTATGAAGTCCTTCCATCAAGGCCAATCACATCATAGATGTCAAACTCCCTCCACCAATGTTCTCCAAGTACACCTCATACTACACCACTGTCCTCCAGCCTTCCAGTTATAAAAGACCCGATTTACATTTAGAATGTTAAAGTTTGTGTCTCTCTATTCCAGTGGTGTCTTTTGGGTGGGCCACACCCAGTGACATTCAGGGTTTACTCCTGGCTCTGTGCTCAGAAATAGCTCCTTGCTTGGGGGACCATGGGATGCCAGGGAATTGAACAGAAGTCAGTCCTGGGTCAGCCATGTTCAAGGAAAATGCCTTAGCATTGAACCATCACTCCAGTCTCAATTCCAGTCTTTGTGGCATTGACTTAGATATTTAGTTATTTCCTTTTTAACATCACCATTGCAACAAGATCACTTGACCTTGGCCCCCATAATTTCAAATGTGTGTTTTTTCTCCTTCATGTAAAAAGGGTCTGTAAATGAGTCCACAAAAGCCCAACCATTCAATAAAGACCATGAAACATACCTTCAGAGAATGCAACAGCAAAACAGTTTAATTGTCCAGAGCTCTGGGGCACACCATCCCCTGATACATCAGGTTTGCAGTGGAACCCAGATCTGGAATCCCCAGATTTTTATGGCAATTCATATGATAATGGGGTTATAAGCTAAACATTTCATAGGTTAACATACGTTTTACAATTCAAAAACAACCAATAATGAAAGCCGAAAAAGGCTTGATTTTTTTTAACTATTCCAGATCCCTTTTTACACAGCCACCCCAGTCCTCAACCTGATGGTATATAGAGATATGGCTTGTGGCAGGGTGGAGGCCTTGTTTCGTTGGTAACACAGTTGCCAAGGCTATCCAAGGAGGGAGCCTGGTTTCTTATCTCATACTATAGCTCAT
Source organism: Crocidura indochinensis (assembly GCA_004027635.1). Lineage (NCBI taxonomy): Eukaryota > Metazoa > Chordata > Mammalia > Eulipotyphla > Soricidae > Crocidura > Crocidura indochinensis. The sequence goes on along the minus strand of PVKC010017452.1, from coordinate 1,902 downwards.
GGCAAACCAGTAACAGAAGCGAGAAATAGCATGGCTAATCCTAATACTTATAAAATTACTATTACTAACTAACACTATTAAGAGAAAATGCAGCAATTTTGAAGAAATAGTTCCTACATGCATCCTCCCCATCTCACCCTAATTTCACATGTCAGATTATTAACTCTTCAACTATTTTTACGTTTGTTTCAAGGTTTACCTAGAAAAATCATAATTTAATAAATTACATAGGCAAGGCATTCTTAGCTGTCTAGGTTCTGCCCTTTGCCTTGGCATTGCTGGTATGTTTTGTCTATTGTTCAGATCTCTAGTTAAACTTTAATCAAAGCCTGTGAGCAGAAGCATGATTCACAGAAGCAGAAGCATGAAAGCATGATTAATATATTTTGCCTGGGAATTTAATTCAGAGGAATTTAAGGGAATAGAAATCAAATCCAAACTATCTACATGCAAAGTTTTTATTCCAGTCCATTGAACTAACTTTCTGAAGACACACTTTAACACTTCACACAATTTATTTCTACTCCTCATTATGTTCTCAAAATGACTACCATTTAAATCATTGAATTTTATGCAGTTATTTTAAATACCACATATAAGTTATATTATTATATATTTATCCTTCTTCTTACTTGCTCCATTTAATATATCTTCCAGTGCCATACATATTGCTGAAAATTGCATGATTGCATCCAGCTATGTTGTATATTTATATGTACCATACCTTCATGAATCATCATCTATGGTTGGGCATCTAGGTTAAATCTAGGCATCTAGGTTTAAAGCTTAGCTATTGTGCTGAATGTGGCAATAAATACTATGGTGCATACATCCTTTTGGATGAATGTTTTTCTGTCCTAGAATAGATACCCAAAAGTGAAATTTCTGGGTCATATGGCAGCTCAATTTTGAGTTTACTGATAGGTCTCCATATGGTTTTCCATAAGGGTTGGACCAGGAAACAATCCCACCAACAGTGAATGAGAGTTCTTTTCTCACCATATCACCACCAGCAAAGATTGTTCCCATTATTTTCAATATGTGACATTCTAACTGGTCTAAGATAATATCTCATTGTTGTCTTGACTTGAATTTCGTGTATCCTAGATATCTGATGTATTGAGTGTCAAAATTTTCTCCCATTCAGTTAGCTGTCTTCTAATTTTATACCATGTTTCTTTTGTGATAAATAAAATCTTTAGTTTGAGGTAGGATCATTTATTCAGAATAAATGCTATAACTCTTTCCATTGGCATTCTATCATCGACAACTTCTTTAAAGTCTAAGTATTGGAGTGATCTGCCTATGTTTTTCTCAGTAAACTTTATAAATTTTAATTTAATATCAAAGTCTGTAATCTACTTTAAATTGACTTTGTATAAAGTGTGAGGCATACGTCAATATTTTATCTCTTCCACGTGGTTGTCCAATTGTTCTAAAATCATTTGTCCTTATTCCAAGTTTCTGGTATCTTTGCAAAATTAATTGGTCTTATACTTGAAGGTTTGTCACAGGATATTCTTCTACAATATCTTTCTTAAGTGTTTTTGAAGTATTGGTCTCGAACCTCTCTGGTTAGGTTGATTCTTCAGTAGTTGATTAGTTTTGGATATTATTTTAAATGAAAATGAATCTTTGATATATTTCTCCTATGAGTAATTTTCTATAAAGAAATGCAACTCATTTTTGTGTATTGACATTGAAGCTGTAGATTTGCTATACAGTTTATTGTTTCCACAAGTTTTTAATGGACTTTTTAGGATCATCAATGCATATCATCATGTCATTTGCAAATAGAGATAGTTTGAGTTTCTCTTTTTCAATTTAGATTTCTTTGGTTTCCTTTTCTTGTTATATTGATATTGCTAGGACTTCTAAACTATGTGGATTAAGACTAGGCCC
>PVKC010017451.1:0-20197 GCA_004027635.1 Crocidura indochinensis | reverse complement strand
ATGTGTCTTTTTGCCATTCGTATTTCTTTGTCAAAGTTCCTGTCCATTTCCTCTCTCCATTTTTTGATGGTATTAGATGTTTTTTTCTTGTAAAGTTCTGTCAGTGCCTTGTATATTTTGGAAATTAGCCCCTTATCTGATGGGTACTGGGTAATGACACTTGTAGATGCAAAGGCCTCACTCTTAGCTCTATTCTCAGGGATCACTCTTGACCATATGCTCAGACCATATGGGATGCCAGGGATCAAACCCAGGTGTCGTCAAAATATAAAAATAAAAACAACATTAGAATAGAATTAGCACAGATGTAGGGTGTTTGCTTTGCAAGCAGCGACACAGGACCTGCATTGGTTCGTAATCCCAGCATCCGATAAGGTCCCCTGTCCCGCCAAGAGCAATTTCTGAGCACAGAGCCAGTAGTGATCCCTGAGTGCCCCATGGTATGGCTCAAAAATCAAAAATTAAAAAAAAAAAGTACCGTATTTACTAGCATATAAGACTACTGGTCGTATAAGAAGACCCCCTAATTTTACAGTTAAAACATAGGTTTAGGCCTATATTCGCCGTGTTCCTGTGCTGAAATTGTATGTACTACAGGGAGTCAATCACAACAAGCAAGGATTCAAAGGGTATACTGTAATAGACTTCCTCTCTAATGTTGGCCCATTTGAGCAGGCTTTTGACAGTGTAGATTTGGGTACAGAACATTGTCTAATTTTCATGCATCAAAAGCCTGCTTGTTCTGGCCAAGTAAGAGAGGCAATCCGAGCGGTCTTGCAGTGATTGATGCAGGATTGAGTTGGAAAATTCGTTTCGTGGCAATATTCAGATAATTTTCGTTTAGTGGCATATCAAGACATTTTTCGGGATATGCTAGGTGTATAAGACGACTCCCGATTCCGGTTGACTTTTTTTCATTTCAAAAGTAGTCTTATACGCCGGCAAATACAGTATTTAGAAACCTGGAGAGCAGCCATATTGCCATATTTATAAAAACAAACATGAAGTTATCAAGAAATAAAAGGATACAAGATAATGAATTATACCCGGCTCATGGATTGGGAGAATTACCATAATTAAAGTCGCAATACTTCCCCAAGCACTGTACATATCTAATGAAATTCTTGTAAGACCTCCCATAACATTATTTAAAGAAGAGGATCAAAATACTCTTGAAATTCATTTGGAACAATAAATATCCATGATTAACTAAAGCAATTCTTGGGGAAAAGAAGATGGTAGGGTTTACTTTCCCCAACTTTAAATTCTACTATAAAGCAGCAGTCATTAAAACAGCACTATATTTGAATAAAGTCTGACCCTCCGATCAGTGAAATAGATTTAAACATTCCCCAGGTATACCATCAATTAATATTAGATCAAGAGGCAAGAAATGCAAATGGAGCAAAGAAAGCCCCTTTAACAAGAGGTATTGGGAAAACTGGTCAACTGCATGCAAAAAGTGAACTCATATGTGTTATATGTGAAATTATAATATATATGAAAGAAATCTCAGTAGATTATTCTCAGTTTTTAAAAATATTAATAAGTAAAATTAAAATTACTATGCTAAGAAAATTATCAAAGTATACCTAATTTACTAACCAAGCAAATAATGATTATAAATATAATTATCACATATTTGATCAGATTTAATTAAAATATAAAATTATACATAAATTAGTTGCCATATACTAAAATTTTTACTTTGTTTCAATTTGTTGACTTTAACAAATTGTAATTGTTACTTTATACAAGATCTTCAGAGAATTGAAACTTTTGGACATTTTTGAGGTCAAAATTGTCATGATACCAAAATCAAAACAGTGATATAAACAACAATTAGAAAACTATAATACAATAATCCATATTAAATATAAATATTTATTATTCATGAAATAGATAAAATTCCCAATACAATATGAATAATAAAATTCATATATGTTTTTAAGAATGCCATGATCAAGTGGTTTATCTCAGTCATACATACTGGTTCAAATATTCAAGCTAAAAATTATTATGTAAAAGACATATATATACCATTTTATGTAGTGAATTCATGAAATGTATTCAAAATCATTAGTAAAATAAAAAGGGTCTGCATAGAACTGGAGCAATAGTGGAGTGGGTAGGGCAGTTTACTATATATGACTCATATGCATTCAGTCCTTGATATGTTCAAGTACTACAAGTAGTGATCCCAAAGCATGAAGCCAGGTGTAAGGAAGGCCTGAGCACCATTTGGGTGTGGCCCCCCAAAACAAAACAATAACAAAAATAGTTACAAAAACTGTGTCTACAGTCTACAATTGTTTAATAAAAGAAAGCACTTTAATCTGATAAATGGTGTCTGATATCTTTAGATTAGACACAATTTCTCAGAAAGCAGCAGCCATTTAATACTCTTGTTTGAGAATAGCCCAATGAAGAAAATTGGCAATGAAGAAAAATATATGGCTTTGGTAGTGACTGACTTCTGATGTCTAATTAGAGGTTCAAGGAAGACAAATAGAGAGACAGACAAATAGACTTTACAAATCTAGGAGGACCAAGTTTCAAGATTATGAATATAGATCCAATATAAAAATGTATATATCATAAAATTATCCAAGCTATCCTATACATTATTTACAAATCTAAAATAAGTCAAATATCATCAACAGAACAAAAGCAAATGACATGTGTACTGAATTGGGAATCAATACAACAAAATAGAATATTCCTCCTGTACAGTAAGACAAAATGAATCTCAAAATAATGTTGGAAGAATAACACTGACATGAAATTCTAGAAGGAACTAGGACTACTGATAAAGTGCTGATAAGAGTTTGTGGTGATGCAGGAGTGGAAATAGAGAATATAATACCAAGATTATTCTGAGAAAGGCTTTTTGTTCACTGAAATACTTATATCTTGATTGGGTCTATATACTAAATCTTGTCATTAACAGTATAGTATTCTGGATCAGAAAGATAGTACAGCAGATAGGGTGCTGGATTACCTCTCATAGGGATAAAATTTTAGCCCTGGAACCAACTATGGTCTCTAGCACCATTTGGAGTGATATTTTAGGCTAAAATTAATATATTTTTTTTCTAGTAATAGTAATTCTATTCAGTTTGAGGTGGTGGATCAATATATAGTCATATCCAAGCTGTAGGGAAACCCCTAAAAAAGTTCTTCCAGTTATGTGGAAACAAATTTCAATTCACCTATAATCTGTTATACTTTTAAAACTGATGAAAGTGACAAACAGATAAATGTTCCTTTTCACTAGTAGAAGATAAGCTAAATGTCTTTTGTTGAAGCCTCTTTTCTTTCTGAAAAGAATGGGTGATTTACTTTGGTAGAGTTCTTGATAGATATGCTACTGATTGCCTTCTGCTTTGAGCATCAAACAGAAATATTTTTCACAAAAAGAGATTTCTTTTTACCAACATAGCCAAATTCCTGTGAACTCTGTTCCAATTTTGAAAGAATTACTTCAGCATTAATTTTGTCTTGTAAAGGGGAAAGCAATTTAAAAAAAATCCTTTGTGCTTATATGCAAAATAAGCTCATCATAGACCAAAACATCCCTGTACTCTGACTTTATAAACTATATTCAATCCACTATTGTATGCTATGGGTTAGAAAACTAAAAATTAATGAATCATATTAAAATATTTGGAAATATGATGAATTCATGTATTTTAAATATTATTATATCTTGGGAATATCGGCAAGGATCTATGATTTTTTAGTAGAACACAATTGCTATCTAAATTGTCCCCTATGGTGAACTTTACTAAGTGTTATATTGAAGCTACCTTCCTATATTTATCACTGTCTTATTTGTAGCATGTAAGATTGAATGTTATAAAAATAATATACAGAATTAGTTATCACATCTTAATTAGTCTTTACTTATTTCCTGAGGGAAAAGATAAAACACTATTAACAAAGATTCAAAGTAATTAGGTGCTATAAAATGGGAGATTAATGTATCTAAGATCATGCACTGGTGAATGGCAAGATTATCAAGGAAATATAAATGCTTCATGCTGTATGTAGTCAAAATTATTGTTAAAGAACTTGAGAAATATACTTCACATTTTTCTTCCTTTCTATTTTTCCCTTTTCTTTCTTTTTAATGAATAAATATTAAAATGTTTTATTAATAATAAATTGATTGTAAAATTTGTTTCCATAAAAAGTTCCTTTAGATCTAATAAAAGGTATGTTTGGTTCTCTGAACTGCAACTTAATATAAGGAAAGAGAACAATACACTACTTTTAGAGTATAAGCATTTGGAAATACTGTTCCCTCTGCCTGAACAATTCTTTCTTCAGGTAGTCCCTTGATACATGTAAATTTCAAATGTTAGGTCTCAATTTAAATGTCATTCCCTGAGTCCCTAGACCAATTATGTGCATCCATAATATCCTGTGTTGGTTATAGTTTTCTTCTCAGATCTGCCTCCTCTCTCTGCCTTATTCTACTGTGTATTTCAACACTCATTCTTAAAACTTATGTTTTCCATTTTCTTTCTCAAAAAAAAAAAAATCCCAATTACTTTTGGCCAGTGGGGACTCTGGTAAACATTAAGGAAGAAAGTATTTCTTTACTTTTTTTTCTCATCTGGGAAATGTTTTTTGCCAATGTCTGTTTTCCCCCACAGGATTTCCATTTCACCAGGTAGCTTTATCCCAGGGCTTTAATAACTCTCTAACACTCCACTGGTTCTTCTACCCTCAAGGGTGATAACACTTCCTGCTGTGGCTCAACTTTTGTTGGTTCACAAGCCCAATGTGTACTTTGTCAGCCTTTCTTTTATTTTGGTGACAAATTTCCCATGCTAAAGTTTCTCTCTTAAATTCATTGGCATGAGAATTATTCCATAAACAAAAATTTCGCTGATATTTCTATTTGCAATATATATCAGCTGTCTTGTTTACATTGTAGTATTTTAATCTGTCCTCCAAACTGTCTTTTATCTTTTATATCCCCATCACTGACAGAAATATTTTCTCATATAAGTCAATGTTTAATGAAAAAAGAAAAACCAAAAAGGGAGGAAAGAAATTCTGTTTTCATATTTATATTTTATATCAATGAAAATATTTTAGTCTTTGTAATTTAGTATAAATTAAATTAACATAATAAATACCACAATTAAATTTTAGGCTTAAGTGTAGCTTCACATAAGATAACAAGTTTTCCCCTGTTGGAGAGCTAGTACAAAGTGTAAGGTGCTTGCCTTGATGGCATCTTATAGACTTCAATCACTAGCATCTTATATAATTTCCTGAGCCCCATCAACTGTCAACCCTTAGTGCCAGAAGTAATACAGAGAATTGCTGGGTGTGGTTCAAAACAAAACAAAAAATAAGCATTCTTGTGTCTGATATGCTTTATGATGCATAAAGAGACAAAGTTGAAAACAAATCATCTTCTATATTAATCAGTGAGAGCAAAAGCAGTTTCTTGAGATATGCAAAATTAATTAGCACAATTTCATAGTTTAGCTTTATTTTCAGATGTTTTATAACTGAAAATTCACTGCCACCTTCTTATGTTCCTTCTCCTCTCTTGTTCCAGAAAAATAAGGGTATGATTTTATTCCCTGAATTTTACTGATTTTACTAATGTCCCCTTTCACTTGTGCAATATCTGAATTTCTGTATCACAGAGAATAGCAAACTTTCAGCTATATCTATGTTTCTCATAGCCCCTATATAGATTTGTCAATGTCATGTGCAATATTTGAATTAGAAAGCAATTTCCATGGGAACAGGGTAGAAGATTTAACAACATCTTGCAGTGCCCAGAGTGATGGTGAGTCAAGGCACTAATGTGACTTGTATCTGTCTTGACCGAGTTGGTATAAATTGAATATCAGCACAAAGATCAGTAAATTTCTGATGTGGTAGTAATGACATTTCTTTACTTGACTTCTAATAAAATAAATTCTAAGCATTTGATCTGGGACTTACTGCTCTAGCCTATCATCAATTAAAAATCTGAGTTATTGGAACTAAAGCCATTTGTACTCAAAGTGGGTAGTAAGTTTTCTAGAACTCAAAATTCTGAAGTCTACCTGGACAGGATAGATTAGCACTATTTTTTCTTCATCATACTAAAATAAATTAGAATTAATGTACATATTCAATGGTACGTTGAAAACTAAGAAGAGGATCAAGTTCTATTTGTTCGTTTTTTTGAAAAACAAAAGAGTTAGGTACAGAGATTACTTATATTAGATAAATATTTGAGATCTGACACTTTACTGGACTTTATTGTAAAAAGTATTATGGATAAAATAAATATAAGTAGTGCCTATTCTAGTGCTACTGTTTAAAGAGAAATAAATTTATATACTCAATTTCAACGTATGTATATAAAATAAATTTATTTATCAATACTAGAAAATATTGAATTTTTGGTTTCTTAGAGAACCATGCATTGGAGCATGAAATCATAATTGATCAAGTTAAAAGGCAAATTTTGTTTGCTATGAGAGATGTTCATTCAGCTTGCTATGAGAGGACTTGTTTAGATAACTTTAGGGCAAAATATAAGACCTTAGAAGAGTACTTATTTTATAAGTAAAGGGTGATATTTACTTAACAATAAAAAGAAAAAGGACACGATATTGGAATTGCCACAGAGAGATAAATTTGTGTTAGCATAACACAGTTTGGAGTATGGCTATCACAAAACTGTGATTGCAGAATTAATTGAATCTGGCCAATGTGAGTTTTCTCTTCCTCTTGCTCTAAGAGTTTTAAGTATAGGCTTGTACCTAGAGTAATAAGACTCTTAATCTGCAACTTTGGAAATAATCCTTCCCCAAAACTTCTCTAAGGGAAAACAGCATTATATGTGTGAGGTGTTGCCGAGGCTTTCTGGGTTGAATGCATAGCTAACTACATTATAAATCTGAAAAAAGGAGGTTTAGATTCAAAATAAGTGCTGCAAAATACTCAATTCATAACAACTAGAACAAGATTTCCTAGTTTCCTATTTTAAAAATGCTACCTGCTTATCTGGAGATTGGGAGTGGTTTGCTGCTTTTCCCCCTTTTTTTGTTATCTAAACTTCTGTAAAATGGGAGCTTATTTCACATTACTCTGGAAATACCATGGTTATTACTCTAATTTAGATGTTAGTCAGGAGTTAAACTTAAAACATTCTTTTTTTATTTTTTGAGCCACACCCATTTGATGCTCAGGGTTTACTCCTGGCTAAGTGCTCAGAAATTGCCCCTGGCTTGGGGGGACCATATGGGACGCCGAGCGGTCGAACTGCGGTCCTACCTTGGCTAGTACGTGCATGGCAGACACCTTACCTCTAGCGCCACTTCAACGGCCCCACTTAAAACATTCTTAAAGTACAGAATACAAGGGGACCTGAATAAGCTAAGAATAGCAAGAGAGGGCTCATTGTCTGTCTAGACAGTAGATACTCTACAGCGTCTTGCTATTTAATTTGCGACTTTAATCTAAACTCAATGGAGAACAGAAACATTAAGGGAGGGGGGTGCTCTTTATATGACTGAAGCCCAACTATAATCATATTTGTAATTAAGGTGTTTAAATAAATTTATTTTAAAAAAACAAGAAAAGAAAGGAACTCTGTGTTTCCTGTATTTAATAATATGAATAGGAATGAAATAGAAATTTCAAAATTGAATCATATAATAAGTGATTACTGGGAAGATTATGGGACAATTTTTTTATACTGAGCACATGGAATTAAAATAAAGAATTAAATAAAGACTTTTTTGTCTTTTTTTCTCTTTATTTCTTCTGTCTCAACTATTTTTCAGTATTGCTATTATATTTTATTTTAGTATAGTTTCTTTAGCTAATTCTTACTATCACTAGATTAAATTTTCTGTTCTACTAAGGGCTATTTTTACTTTATTATTATTATTATTATTATTATTACTATTATCATCATCATTATTATTTTTGTTTGTTGTTGCCACACCCGTTTGACGTTCAGGGACTATTCCTAGCTATGTGCTCAGAAATTGCCCTTGGCTTGGGGGGGACCATTTGGGAGACTGGGAAATCGAAGGTTGGCCCTTGCTAGGCTAGTGCTTGCAAGGCAGACGCCTTACCTCTAGTGCCACTTCTCAACCCCTAAGGATTATTTTAAATCAATGTGTAGTTTATATCTTCTCTCTTATTTCTGTCTAATTTCTTGTATGCAAATTGTTTATTTTGTCCTTATGACAATTAACATTTGTTTTGTTTTAATTACTGTGTTAGTCACAATAAAAGAATGAAAATTCCTGGTATTCTGCAGAATAATTGATGGTGGAGATTTTCAGAGCAAAGATAAATTGTTTTCATCGATTTTATTGTTATATTATAAAATTAAAAGTCATTGTTGGAATCCAGGATAATTTAGTGCTTAAGATGTAAATTCTATATGATTGTTATATATAATAGCAGTCTCAATATAAAATGAATCCAAATATTTGTCTATTATAACTTTGTTATATATTTCCTAAAACTTTAAAGGTATAATTTAGATTTGCATTGTTGTTTTAAGTTATTGACAAATGCAAAGAATAACGTGATACTGAAAGTATATGCATTACATGTATTGACATTATATTGATAACATTAATATCATCATAATCCTGACCAATCAATAAATAGAATAATATATATTATAACATATATAATATAAATAGCATAATAGAAGTGGAGTTATTCAGAAATTTAATAAAACTGGCATTTTTTTTACTTGGGTATGGATAAAGAAGCACGTGAGACAATATAGAGGAACAAAATAACAAATTGAGCCAAAAGATTAAACTTCCAAATTGATGATAATATATTTTGTTGCTCTGAACAGCATAAATATCAGTTTAATTAAGTCAGTATGAAACAATTTTAGACTCTAGCTCAGGGGTCTCAGAAGCCTTCTGCAGAGTTTGGCAATGACCATCAGAAACTACCTGGAGAATCCTTGCTTCCATGAATTGAATCATAAGGAATATTCAGGACTCAAATGCACAACCTTCATTTAATTTTATGAACCTCACCATAGTGATTTATAACCTTCTCCCATTACTGACAATATATTGAATTGTATACTTGTATACTTGTAATGTGAAATTTCTACAACAAATCAAATTTTAATTAAATCTGATTGGCTTGGGTTGTTAGTGGACCCTCTCCAACCAGGTGGAAATTAACACAGGGAAATGTGATCCACAAATTACAAAAACACAATTTAATGAATTATTTGTGTGTGTGTTTTAGAATTACTTTAGAAAACCATCTAGTTATGTCCATAGATGATTCAGTCCAAAGTGAAAAAGTTACCTTGACATGTACTGATTACTTCTTTCACAATGTAAACTGATGAGGTTAGTTTTAAGAATATTTTTCTGTCCCTAGTTGAATAGATGTAGTATCTAATATTTCTGAAACTTGACAAATATATTCCCATTTCAAATGAGGAAAGATATTCTACTGATTTCTTTAAAAAAATTCAAAATAAGTGATCAGGTAGATTAAAGAAGAAAAATTTCTTTTTAATTATAGAAATTGACTCTCTTTTTTGAGAGAAAAAGAAAAGTTCTATAAAATATCTCAGTGTTAAAAGAAATGAGGGCAGGAGTGTTCGCACAGGAGCTAAAGCCCATTCTTGGGATATATGACTAACACTAGTTCAGTCAATCCCTGGCTCTGCGTATTGTCTCCTGAGCACCACCAGGAATGTTTTAAATAAACACTGAGAAGTTCCAGGTTGGCCCAACTACACTCCACTCCAAAAGGAACAAAATAATAAAAAATATATAAATATTGAATATTTTAGTGTTGAAAGTGTGGATTGATGATATAGTATTGTAAATTTTAGAGTATCATCTACTTAGTAATCCAATAAATGTGCGTTGTGTCAAAATGCAAATGTATTTATACAAAAGATGTTCTCTGAATCTAAAAATGCTCCTATAGAGAGCGTTGTAGTTAGGTCACTAAAATTATATTGTTTAAACTTTTAAGAAAATATTGTTATATTTCTGTAATTAAAATATTTTTAAAATATTAGTTACTGTTACTATAGTTTTAAAATACTATTAATAATAGGGTTCCTTGAAAACAAACTGTGAGTTGATTGATGATGTTTCCTGCTGAACTAATAGGATAAATGAGTTTCTATAGTTTAATTGATTTGTAAATAAGAATTTGATTAGAGGGGCCGGCAAGGTGGCACTAGAGGTAAGGTGTCTGCCTTTCAAGCATTAGCCAAGGAAGGACTGCGGTTCGATCCCCCGCTGTTCCATTTGTTTCCTCCAAGCCAGGGGTGCTTTCTGAGTGCTTAGCCAGGAGTAACCCCTGAACATCAAATGGGTGTGGGCTGAAAAATCAAAAAAGAAAATGAATTTGATTAGAGAATTACTTTAATATTGAAGTTTCTGCATTTTACATATGTTTTCTTTAGTGTTTCATTTTGAAAAATTTGATTTAAAAGGTTATAAAATATTAGAAATTTTACCAATATTTACACTTACTTATTACTAGTGTCTTGCTTACATGTGTGAACAAGTTTGTGATCATATAAATTTATGTATATATGACTGTATGTATTTTCTTATATTTAAATTAGCTACACACACCAGAACTATTTATTCTTAAATGCTAGCATATATTTTCTATCAAAAATCGCTAAAGTATATTTATATATTCAAAATTTCAGACTTACCTAAAATATCATTCATTTCCAATTTCCTCACCTGTACTAATAATATTCTTTAGATAGATTTTGCTGTTTTCTTATTTTTTTTTACTATATTCTTAATGCATCCATAATATAGTATCACATTTTTCTGAAAAAATCTTATTAGTGGGCAAGAGCAGTGGCATAATCGGTAGGGCATTTGCCTTGCATGCGCTGACCTAGGACGGACCACTGTTCGATCCCCCTGCATCCCATATGGTCTCCCAAGCCAGGAGTGATTTCTGAGAGCATAGCCAGGAGTAAACCCTGAGCATCACCGGGTGTGGCCCAAAAATAAAAATAAAAACAATTGAGCATCATGTTCAAGATCAGTATCTTACCTATTCTCTGTTCTATCTTAAAGCCCTTCCAAAATGGATATATATTAAGGACCTTTGTGTCTTCAACTCTGACTATCTTCATGAATGCACCACATGGAAACATACTATAAATTTTACATCAAGAAATGCAAATTTAATCTACTCATCCCACATACATGTCCTATAGGTTTCCTGTATTGGTAAACAATAGCCTACCTTTTCTATTATAAGCCTTACAAAATTTCTCACATAACACCTTATATTAATAACATTGCATAAAATGTGAAAATTATAAGCCAAACTTCAATCACTATTCAGCTCCATCATTATACTTCATTCAAGCATTATCTGCTGTCTGGGTTAATAAAATAATTGATTTTTTAATTGATTGCAATATTTACTCCCTAGAATTGATCCTAAACAAAAACATTTATTTTAAAAAGTTTAGGTACCATAATTCATAGATTTTTAGAGTATTTTACAGTAGACACATATTTCCATCTCCAATCCCACAGTCAGAGACAGCATTGGTTCACTAATGACCCATTTTCTTTCTTGCTTCTCAGTCTGTTTCCTTGTTTAATCATTTTCTTTAAGTTAAAATTATCCCATATTTTTTCTCAGAAAACTTCAATGTATTTTCATCTTATATTGAATAATAACTGAGAACTTAACAATAATCTGTACTCTTGGAAGCTCTTTTCTCCAGATTGTCTTGTTTTCAGGTTTTCTTTCATCATTTTTTTTTGTTTTGTTTTTTTGGGTCACACCCGGCAGCGCTCAGGGGTTACTCCTGGCTCCATGCTCAGAAATTGCTCCTGGCAGGCATGGGGCACCGGGATTCGAACCGATGACCTTTTGCATGAAAGGCAAACGCCTTACCTCCATGCCATCTCCCAGGCCCAGGTTTTCTTTCAATATTATATTTACACTGAGAACTTCTTTTACCACACTACTTAAAATTTAATCATCCCCACCTCCATCTAAAACTAATGCAATCAAATATCTTTGCTTTATTTGTAATCCTTAAAATAGTTTTCTGATTTTTGCTTATTTGGAGCACAAATCCAGAAAGGAAGAGTGCTCTATACGGTTCATTGCAACAATTGCAGGGTCAATAACAATATCTAAAGCTTATGTAATTTAACAGATATTTCATTTACAAATGTATTGTTGGGTAATTTTTTCAGACCACTATGATCTCATTTTTTTTGTTTTTTTTTGGGGGGGGGGCAAACCTGTGATGCTCAGGGGTTATTCCTAGCTATGCTCTCAGAAATCATTCCTGGCTTGAGAGGACCATATAGGACCCCGGAAGATCCAACTGCGGTCCATTCTAGGCTGGCACGTGCAAGACAGATTCCTTACCTCTAGTGCCACAGCTCAGGCCCCATGACCTCATATTTTAATTAAACTTATTTATATTAGAATGGCATCATTCTGTTCTCTGAGCTATTAAAATTTCTTGTCAGATATTTTTCCTTATTTATAAATATCTTCTCATGTTCTCTATTTAGTATTTTTTTCTTAGCACTGTGGTGGGGGGGGGTTGGCCACATTTGGTAATGATCAAGCTAAATTCACGGATAACGCTTAGAGATGCTTGAGGGACTATATAAAGTGCCAGGAATTGTACCTAAGTCAGCTTCAGATAAGGCAAGCAAGCAGCTTCCCCACTATTATATTGTACTGACCTCTAGTCAGTCATAATTCAATAATATGTTAACCTAGTTTAAATTATCCTATGGCTACAAGCATTTGACCTCTTATGGGTTGTTAACATATCCTGGCTAAGCCAGATAAAAATCAATATATCATCTAGTAAAGAAATCATAACTTTTCATAAATAAAGATACTTTATTTTTGATATTTCTATCATCTTATGATAAAATGGAAACAATATAAATGTTTAATAGAGCATACTCTTATATTTTATTATTTCATGTTCATATATATATAGATCTATAAATGTTGGAAAATGGTAATGCATTAAGTATTATTTGCAAGTACATTCTTAGATGTTTTTCAAGATAATATTCATAGAAATACATGTCTTGTAAAATTTCTCCTGTACTTCCAACAAGCTAGAATTATACAGATTCTTTAATATTATTCACTTTGTAATAACACAATAATTTGGATTCTTGAAGCTTCTTTCTTATCTTTAGACTACACATGAGCATACAACATTATGTCATTACCAGGACAGATGGAAAGCTATTTGTATCATAGATTTCAAGAATTAGTTGCTGTTGATATGGAGATATTCTAATTAGGTTTCATGAGATCCACATCAGCACTGAGAACTGAATTTTAAAAGAAGCTGGGACAAATTGTTTGAATATCAAGATGGAACAAATTTTGAAAAAAAATGTGAATTCAAAGTGGATAAGTTCTAAATTTAGGCACTCTTTATTTTCAGTACTATAATTTCATCTTATGTTTTGTTTGCATTTGCAAACAAAGTTAAGTGTACCTTCAATTATCTAGTAAAGATTATGTAAATCAATAAGATAATTTTATTATTTTAATTTTACAATGTCAAAGACAATTTGTATTAATTTTAAAGCATTAGTTTAACTTAGAGTAATTAAAAAATATAAAAAGAGGGGTCGAAAAGATAGCATGAGGTAAGGCTTTGCCTTTCATTCAGAAGGTCGGTGGTTAGAATCCTGGCATCCCACATGGTCCCCCAAGCTTGCCAGGAGCAATTTCTGAGCGTAGAGCCAGGAGTAACCCCTGAGAGCTGCCGGGTGTGACCAAGAAAACAAAACAAAAAAATATAAACAGAATATTTTGTGTAATTTTGAAGAACTAAAGGATAGTAAAATATTTTATTGCTAGATTTATTTGCACATATATGTAAAATTGCATGATGTAAATATTTTAATATATATGTATATGTTCATCAAAGGAACATTAATACAATAGAATTTTCCTTCCTAAGTAAAATGAAGATTACATTTCCTCAGGTTAGAAATATAATTATTTCTACTCAATACATTGTAATTTGTAGTGATGTATATATTTCAGTGCAGTCTCTAAAAGCTTTGCATAATATTCTTTGCTTGTTTTTTTAAACCCATGAACTGGCTTGAAGTCTAATTATTTATTGATGGTGGCAAGAAATGATAAAAATTGATCAGAAAATCTGTCAAGTCATTAACCTAAGATCTTTCATAACAAAGTCTTGGATGTGAATGCCTTACAGAAAAGTTGTGGTTCTAACACTCTAAAATCTTTGGTCTGTATCATACTATACTTACCTGCTTAATTCTGGTTTAAAAAGTTACTTGTATCTATATTATCTTCAAGATAACTGTTCTGTCTCCCTTGTGTTTACCTCTTTAAAACTAAAGACTAGTAAGAATCTTGTACTTTATTCACATCCACTTTTTTTTGTACTTTATTCACATCCTATTCTTTGATATACTTCACTTTTTTAATTAAACATTTTATGTAATTAAAGAACCATGATTCAAATGCCATTGATACTTATGTATGACATATGGATTGTTGTAGTACAAATACCACCAGGAGGATCAATTTCTCTCAATTAATATTCCCAAGTTCCTTTTTGCAGGCCACCTTCCTCATCCCTAACTTGCTGCTTTGAGAGGCACTTTTTAAAGTTTGGATCTCATGTTTTCAGTGCTATTAAACGTGTAGCTTGGATTTATAACTATACCACTTTCCACATTAACAATATGCCCAAGGCCCCTGACCTCTGTTTCCCCATTACTTCCCCTTTCTTTCTTCTTTCTCCACTTCTTGACTGTTTCCCTTCTCTGGTCTTCTCTTTTCTCTACGCTCTGGTGAGGGGTGATCTATGCATCATTCATTAACAGCATAGCATTTCTTTGTCTAGTTATTCTATATAGCAAATATATATATACACCCTATCTTTGCCCTCACCTCATTCAACATGACATCTTCCAGTTACAAAAAAATTGCATGGTTTCATTACAAGAAAATTGCATGACTTCATTGTTCTTTGCAGCTGCATGGCGTTCCATTGTGGATATATAACACATCTTTATAATCCATTCATTTGTCACTGAACACTTAGGTAAATTCCATATCTTAGTTATTATAATAAGTACTGCAACATATATTGGTGTGTATATGACCTTTTAACTTAAAGTATTTGGTTTTGGGGGTAGATTTTTTGAGAATTTCTGAATATGCTGAGTTTACTAAGAACCCTCCATACTGTTTTGTGTAAAGGTTGAAACAAATAGTATTCCCAACCAGCAGAGGATGAAAGTTCTTTTTCCACCATATCCCCATCAATAGAAATTGTTCCCAGTATTTTTATGTGTGACATTCTCACTGATGAAAGATAGTATTTCATGTTTGTCGTTTGTTTTGTTTTGTTTTTTGTTTTGGGGGGGTACACCAGTTGACCCTCAGTGGTTACTCCTGACTATGCGCTCAGAAATGCTCCTAGCTTGGGAGGGATCATATGGGACACCAGGGAATTGAACCCAGGTCAGTCCTAGGCTAGGACTTGCAAGACAGATACCTTACCTTTAGCGCCACCGCTCTGGCCCCTCATGTTCGTCTTGATATGGATTTCTTTGTTAAATTTTTTTTTGGGGGGGTCACACCCGGCAGTGCTCAGGGGTTACTCCTGGCTCCATGCTCAGATATTGCTCCTGGCAGGCACGGGGGACCATATGGGACACCGGGATTCAAACCAATGACCTTTTGCATGAAAGGCAAACGCCTTACCTCCATGCTATCTCCTGGGCCCCTTCTTTGTTAAATTTTTATTGAAATTACTCATTCTGTACTATTGCCATATATTGGAAAATATTTCTCTGAAGAATGAATCTTGAGATTAAATCAAATGCTTATCTAAACTGCTTCTCTGTAATCTGTAAGCTTTATTCAATCAGGAAGTTTCTTTTGACTATATGTATTCTTGTTGTTGTTTTTTTTTTTTTCTTTGGTTTTTGGGTCACATCTGGTGGCGTTCAGGGGTTATTACTGACTTTCGAAATTGTTTCTTGCAGTTGGGAGAACCATATGGGATGTTGGGATTCAAACCACCATCCTTCCTGCGTGGGCTGTGTGCTGGGTAAATGCCCTACCACTGTACTATCTTTCCTGCCCAGTATTCTTCTTCTTGTTTTTTTTTTTTGGTTGGTTTTGGGGCCACACCCAGCGACGCTCAGGGGTTACTCCTGGCTATTCGCTCAGAAGTCGCTCCTGGCAGGCACAGGGAACCATATGGGGAACCGGGGCTCGAACCGCGGTCAGGTCCTTCCTAAGTTAGCGCAGGTACCTTATCTCCAGCGCCACTGCCCGGCCCCCCTGCCTCAGTATTCTGAGAGAACAAAAATGTTTTGTTATTTTACTGAAGCAAAATGATATTATACTGTATCTGAAAATCAGGTTGAAGAGAAATAGTTATGGCATACAATAGAGGTTTCAGTGTACAAACTAAAACACCTTTTCATATATGCTTAGACATAGATAAGAATTGCTGGTTCCTAGAGAAAAGATTTAGCATTTGTAGTCTAAACAATTAACTCAACAAAGATATAACTGTGTTTATTTTTGTATTAGTATTATTCAATTAGCTGTTGAAGTTCATTGTCTGCTCTACAAAAAAATTAAATTAAACTTGCTTATTAAAAGTAGACTGGTTACTTCCTGTTTAATTTATTCTCCTTAGGTTAAGTTTATGCTTATTTCTCTAATGCTTCCTTTCTCTTCAGTCAATGAAAGCATTCAGCAGATGTTTTCATGACATCATGGTAAAGCAGAAATACCATAATATTTTCTTAGTATTTGGGGTATGTGTGTGTCATTTCATAGCGAGTTATAGATGCTTTCTACCTATTTTTGCCTCTGTTCTTACTGGTTGTCTCTGTTATATCTTGTATCACATTTACAGGAAGTGTAGTTCCTGGTGCCTCATATTTATAAATACTTATATTTATTATATTTATATTTATAAAATATTTTTATTATTGCTTCACAAAAAGACAAAAAACAAGCAAGTATCTTTTCTTAGGTTCTTATTTAAAATAGGCAGATATTACTACCTCCTTGTACAGAGAAAAGTTTGTACGACATACAAGAAAGAATAATGTAAAATACAAAAATAAATATATATGAATCCTATAAAGTTTAATTATATCTAAATTATCACATAATAATAGTGCTTTTAGGATAATATATCGTGGGGCATTTTGGTAGACCACATTCAACTCATTCAGCGATTACTCCTGGAAGATTTAAGGAACAGGATTTTGGGGGATTGAACCTGGGTCAACCAAATATAAAGCAAGAACCATACACACTGTACTATCTCTCAACTATCAATATATTCAGGTTTTTTAGTAATACATTGTGCATATCTGTTGTCTATATACAGATTCATCTCATCGAAATGTAAAACAGCAAAAAGCTTAAGAGCACTCATTGATCATTAGTTAAAGTCTTTTGTAGGGTGTGACAGAGATTTTATAAGCTCAATTATTTTATTTTTTAATTTTATTTAAAATTAGGATTATTGAGTGGTTCAGAGGAATAGTATAGTGCATAGGGCTGTTGCCAGAGATGGTCCCCCAAGTGAACAAAAATAGTTCCTGAGCATAAAATCTGGAATAAATCCTGAGTTTTGCATTGCCAATGTATAGTATATATTATGATCTATACATATATGTACACGTACAATATATGTATATGTATATTCACATATATACATATATCTAGATATGTATAAATGTCTGCTTAGGTATATATACACACATATATTCCTATATATGAACATGTACACATATAGGTAAAATGCACACATACATACATGATATAGATCATATATAGGTTTGTATATGCATATATCCACATACTTATATATGCATATATATGTGTATAACATATTGTATATATGTCATATATTATATATAATTAAAGTTAAAATTAAGCTCATAAAATGTTTTAAAATTGAGAAATAATGCAAGAGATTATGCATATTATGCAAACGGAAACAAACCCTGAGATGTGCCAACAGAACTGTCATCAAGGGTTGAAGAATAAGGTGATTGTAAGAAAGAAACTAGTGACAGTGATGGAGACTATTGGCTCTCAGGTGTGATGTGTAGTATGGGCCATTACCATTATCAAATTTACTATTATCATAAATCATCAAATATTTAAAAGTGCCACCACCTTCACAATAAAATGAATCAGCTAATATAATGTTTTATGCTATTGCCTATACAGTTGGTTTTCAAGAGTTGATTGAAAACTTCAAATAAACATCATTTTTTTCTTTCTTTCTTTAGTAGCGTTCAGGAATCATTTCTGGCATGGTAAAACAAAAGGGAATATATGGGGTGCTAGGAATCAAACTCAATTTAGTTACATTCAAGGCAAAGATCATACTTACCATACTACATCTCCAGCCCCAGAAACATCCACTTTAACTCAAATTTGTAAAATTTTATACTAAGTTGAAAGTACTTAAAACCATGTCCATTCATGTATAGGAAAATTTTACAACTTCGTTTTTCCTGATGGCTGCATAGTATTGCTATGTACCACAATTTCTTTAACTACCATCTGTTGTTGGGCATATGGGTTTTTTCCATTATCTAGATATTGTAAACAGCGCTACAACTATTATTCTGAGTGAAATAATTCAGAGTGAGAGAAATAGACACAGAATAGGCTCACTCATCTGTGGGATTTAAAAAATTTAAATACATTATTGTCGTAGCATGCAGAGACAATATAGATGAGGGCTGGAAGGACCACCCACATTATGGAGCTTACCAGAAAAAGTGGTGAGTGCAGTTAGAGAAATAACTACATTAACAACTATTATTAACAATGGTAATGAGTGAGAGAAATAGAATGCCTGTCTGCAATACAGGCAAGGGTGGAGGAGATTGGGAGGGAGTATTGGTGCTGGGAAGGTTACACTTGTAAAAGGAGGTGTTCATTTTTGATAACTGAGATCAAACTACAAACACGCTTGTAATCATGGTACCTGAATAAAGATATTATTTTTAAAAAAGTGAAAAAGTATTTGAGAACAAAAACTGTATGCAGATGATAAAATTTGCATTTTATTGAAGCTTTATGAACTCATATATTATTAAAATAAATATATATTAAATATATAATACATCCAAAATATTTATTACAGAACCATTAGAACAAATATACAGGTGTTTTTTATAAGTTATATAAAAGCCCTGACAAAATCTTAGTAGTTAAAATGTTTTATTAAATATATGGCAGAAATAAGAAGCAATAGTGAAAGAAGGAATGAATATATAGCACTAAATATTAAACCATTTGTAGCCATATATTTTAGAAATTTTAGGACATATTAAGATGTATGTCACGTTTATTTTTCCCCTTTTATTCTCTCTGGTTTGGGGTGTCACATTCCGTGGTGCTCAGGAGGTACCCAAGCTTGGTGAACAGGGGTTCACTTTGGATAGTGAGCAGGGACCATGCAATGCCTGTACTGAACCTGGGTTGTTTTCATGATAAGTGTGAACCTTTTGACCTAACTTCCTAGTCTTGTAAGTGGATTTTTCTTTATAAAGTCTATACAAAATTTAAGAAAGTATTATCTTAAAAAATATTTTACTTTACTATTAACATAAACATATGTCCAAAATGATCATCTTAAATACAATGTAATATATTCAAAAATAGTTTATATAGTTTCAAACATTCCCAACAGCAATCTGAGTAACAGTATTTATGTATATCAATGATAATGTCCTTAATATTTAAAGAGTTTATAAAAGAAACAGTGGGGTATAATTTCACAGCTTTGATTTAAGAGGAGAAAAGTTTAAACTTGCAGCTTAACATTGTATTGTTCATCTACCCGAAAAAGTCGCTTGTTTTTTAAAATATTAATGACTCATGTATAATGCAGGTGGAATAATAGTACCAACTTCTTAATTTTTCCTAAAATATCAAATAAATTATCACAGTGCTTAGCATACTTTAAGTATTCAACTTTCTCGCTATCACGGTTTCTAGTGCTATGGTTTAGATAAATTAAAATTGTCATATTATTACAGACTAATATTTTATTTTACGTGTCTTTTAGTTTAGTTTAGTTTTGGTTTGCTTCTGGTCCAAACTTGGCAATGTTCTGGATTATGGC
>PVKC010017450.1:0-20214 GCA_004027635.1 Crocidura indochinensis | reverse complement strand
TAGAACCGCGGTCCGTCCTAGGTTAGCACAAGGCAAGGCAGGCACCTTACCTCCAGCGCCACCGCCCGGCCCCCTCCTATTTTTAACTTTTAAGTAAATTTTTATACTTATAATATCCTCAAATTTTGAGAAGAGCAAGAAGAGAACATTAGAATGGAGCTTTCTCTTTTTTTCCTTCTGACTGGAATGTTAATATGAAATGTTTCCAGGAAGTTCCTTCTGCTGTAGTATTGCATGGTATACTTTTAGAATGAATGTACCAGCCAATGGTTAGTTGAACCACTTTGTTTTTTGAATAGTGGGGAAAAAAATCAAAGGAATTTAATAAGCAAACTAAGTGTTTTAGAAAAGTACCTTCTTGATTATGGCCATTAGGTTATGATTACTTGTTTTAAAGGATTTTTTTGTGAGGTATTGCCACTACTTAGTCACTCATGAATAACAGAGAAGGGAGATAGTTTAGTGATTTCCATGGTCAACAATAATACAACAAAAAACAAAAATTGGTTCCATCAAGCCATATATTGTTTTGTTCTTTTGCTTTGAAAGTTGAAAAGTCATATCCCTCACATGGATAATATATCCTGTGCCTTTATGATGATCCATATATTTTGGCAGATATTTTGACCCATTCGTGATGAATATCACACTGAACCAGAATACATGAATTCTATTTTTGAGGAACACCTGTTTGTTGCTGTTTTCTTTTGTTTTGTTTTGTTTTGGCATCACACCTAGAGATACTCCGGTTACATCCTGGTTCTGTTCAGGAATCACTCCTGGAGATGCACAAAGGACCATATGGGATGCTGGTGGGCCAAGTTTAAGGCAAATGTCTTGTCCACTGTGTTATTGTTTTGGCCCTGTGTAGCTATTTTCTTTCTCTGTGACTGACCATTGTGAAGGTATGAAGATAGGTTTATGCTGTTAATGAAGTGGCCTTGTTGTGATGTATTTCAGGAGCTGCTAATAGCAGCTATTTATTAAGAATAAATTGAAAGCAGCTGGTTTAGATATCCTAGTGCTTAAGAGTTAGAGTGCTATGAAATTGAGTCTCACTTATAGGAACATAAGACTACCTCAGTTAACTCTCTTATATGTGTTTCATTTGACACTTTCCTAGCTCCATCTTGTTTTAGCTTGCTCCACTACAAAAACTCTTTTTGGGTGGAATGCTGGTCTTCACAGAGAAGACACCTCTTGATTTTATTTTTTCAGATATATTATACTCATCAGATTACTGAAGATAAAACTGATATCTCAAACTTAATATTTTTCTCAAAGATATCAAAGATTAAAAAACTTACATTGCATCAAACTATGAGAAATTGATGTTTTGTTTTTGTTTTGTTTTGTTTTTTCGGCCACACCCGGTGACACTCAGGGGTTACTCCTGGCTATGCGCCCAGAAGTTACTCCGGCTTGGGAGACCATATGAGACAACAGGGGATCAAACCATGGTCTGTCCTATGTTGGGACGCACAAGGCAGACAGACGCCTTACGCCCTGTGCCACCACTCCAGCCCCAGAAATTGATTCTTTGCACCTGAGGGCCCATATAACTTTTTAAATGTGGATAATTACTAGGAAGACTCTAGATATTTGTTACCCGCAGAATAAAAGGTATGTTTTCTAGTAAAAATTTTATCAATAATTGAAAAATTCCTGGATCATTTCCTAATAGTTACCCCCCAACAAGGTATTATCTACTATGTTTTTCTTTTCTTTCTTTCTTTCTTTCTTTCTTTCTTTCTTTCTTTCTTTCTTTCTTTCTTTCTTTCTTTCTTTCTTTCTTTCTTTCTTTCTTTCTTTCTTTCTTTCTTTCTTTCTTTCTTTCTTTCTTTCTTTCTTTCTTTCTTTCTTTCTTTCTTTCTTTCTTTCTTTCTTTCTATTATTTTTTAGAGTTCCCCTTATCCTTCAACCTTTCTTTCTCTTTTAATCTTGCATCCAATTTTGACCATCTGAACAGCATTTTATTCATGATATATTTTATAGGATCAAAAATTAATATTTTAATAGGCACTGGAAATAGAAATGAAGGTGCCATGAGGTAAAGTTGTAAATGATGTATGTCTTAGGCAATTCCTAGATGCTGATGAGAATATTTTCAAATGTTTTATAAAAATTCATAACTAATTTTAACAGATAAAGTATATTGAGAGATCTACTACTCACAGAATAGGGGTAGAGTTGCAGAAATGTAGGAGAGATCTGGAACATAGCTCAGAAGGACTGAATATCTCAGTTGGTACAAAACTTGAACTTCTGCACCACAGAATCTCCTGTTGGATGTCATCGATCCAGAAACAAAAGAAATACAAAAGAGTGTTTGGGCTATAAATTAAGCTTTCCCTTTCTTTTCTTTTCTTTTTTTTTGGGGTCACACCCGGCAGTGCTCAGGGGTTACTCCTGGCTCTGTGGTCAGAAATTGCTCCTGGCAGGCATGGGGGGGACCATATGGGGTACCGGGATTCGAACTGATGACCTTTTGCATGAAAGGCAAACGCCTTGCCTTCATGCTATCTCCCGGGCCCCTAAGCTTTCCCTTTCTTATTCCCATCCTTCCAAAATGCCAGCATGTTTTATCTTTACAAAAATGTTAAACATTATATTAATAATCTTATTTTGTGAGAGGAGAGCTATTTGGGCCACACCTGATAGTATTTAGAGTTACCTCTTCTGGAGGTGTTCATGGAACCATGAGGTGCCAGGTTTCTAACCTGGGCCTCCAGCAAGAGAAGCATGTGCTCCAGCTTTTTGGTGTCTTTCCACCCTTGTGGTATTTTTTTTTTTTTTTTTTTAAGTTTTTGGGTCACACCCGGTGACGCTCAGAGGTTACTCCTGGCTATGCGCTCAGAAGTCGCTCCTGGGTTGGGGGACCATATGGGAAACCGGGGGATAGAACCGCGGTCTGTCCTAGGCTAGCACAGGCAAGGCAGACACCTTACCTCCAGCGCCACCGCCCAGCCCCCCTTGTGGTATTTTTAATGATGAATCATACATGTTTCTGTAAATCGTACATGAGTTTTGAGGGTATAAACTTCCATAAATGATAATTTGGATAGCCTTTTTTTATCTTAGAAAATCCAGCATCATATTATATTCATATTATTGCATTTAATGTAGAGAAATTCTGGTGTGGCTGTGGAATGTTGTCTGACATGTGTTCTCTGTACTGCCAGGGTCCTAAATATTTATTGATAATTATTTATCCTATGTAATGCCAGACTTGTTTAGTGAATATCCTAACATTAGAGGTTACTGGGGAGGTTTGCTACAGTATCTCAGAGAAATATAAGCATATTCTTATCTATCAAGAAAATTTTAGTTAATATTTTTATTTAATTGGCCACAAATCACAGTTTGTGGTCTTCCTATTAATAGAGGCAAATCTTTCCCCATCTCAAACTAAAATGACACTAAAAT
Source organism: Crocidura indochinensis (assembly GCA_004027635.1). Classification (NCBI taxonomy): domain Eukaryota; kingdom Metazoa; phylum Chordata; class Mammalia; order Eulipotyphla; family Soricidae; genus Crocidura; species Crocidura indochinensis. Next base: position 16,788 of record PVKC010017450.1, on the reverse strand, counting down.
ACATGGATGGCATAGTGAATTTGTAATAATTTTTGATAGATTCATTGTATCTTTAAACAGTGAATAAAAGAAGTATGAGACAAAAGCAGGTAATGCAATTTTTTAAGTTTAGTTCATCATTGCCTTAGTTGGCAGCTTTAGAGTCACCAAGTGCTACTTTAAGCAAGTCTTTAGACACAGATAATACCACCAAAATATGTATATTTAAAATGTAAAATAACCTACACCTTTTATTTTTTTCCATTGGATCTGAACAATTGTTACATTACATTAAGGCAATATACCAAGACTAATAAAAATTGTCTAGATTTTTGTAAGAATCATAGTACTGCTTTGTATCGTCACATTAAAATTATACTTTAATTATGTGCCAGATTGTACGTTAAAATTTAGAAATACCCAGTATGATCAATAATGACATAGGCCGTGTTGGCTCCTGTTAATGGAATGTCACTTCCTTCACTTGTGGTTATGTGCATTCTTCTTTAAGAAAGTCATAGACCTTAGCTCAAGAAGAAACAAGTTACCTAATTAGAATGATTGAAAATGAAATCTGATTCTGATATTTTCAGTGCCAACTATTGAACAAAAGATTTATTTTCGGAGAGCAGTTTATTCAGTAGTCCTTTGTCTTTGAATATAAATAATCTAATATAAATGTTTTTCACTGGGTGCAGCAGCAATATATGGCAGTTTACTTTCATCTTCTCCAATAGTAAAACTAGTTTTGTCATCACACATTGTATTAAGTGCCCCAAAACAGGTGTTAAACACCAAGAATAGGCATATCTGGCAGTGGCCTAGTGATCTAAATCAATGAGGGAACATACTTAAGGATCATATAGTAATGGGTGACACAGCATTGTGTGTTAATACCTTAACTGGATTGGTTTTACTGGAAGGGTGACTGAGTTGTCAAAAAAGAAACAGCAATATCCAGCACTTTGTGGAATGGCTTGTAAGGATGAAATACTTGCAAAGTGTGTAGAAAGAACAGATGGTTTTAGTAAAGTCAAAGGCCATCAGCTTGGCTTTTATTTGTGAAGTTTCAAATGATAGAAGATGGAGAAGTATTATGCTTTGGAACTTTGAGCCTAACCTAGTGGGGTCACGAGTGACTAAAGACATGAAAATGGAGCCATGCAGTGAATCTATATGGAAAAGGGACTACTTATTGTTAGCAAGGAGATGAGCCTGGAGATGAGCACACACAGAGGGGAACCCTTTCAACATCCACCTAAGTTATGCCTTTCATGTATCCGGTTATTTATACTATTCTGTGTGCCCACACCGGTCTGGGTCTGTTTTTCTTCTGTCCAAGTCCTTCTTTATTCTTAACTCTTTCAGAAGAGTAGTGCTGAATGATCAGGCAAGACCTCAGTGAGCCCGGGTGAGTTGAATGTGGAATCAGAGAAAAACGTGGGGTAAAGTAGGCATGAGCAACCCATGTTAGAGCCCTCTTGTGTCACTTTAGCTGCAGCTTTTCATTATATTCTTTAAATTACTGATAGTCATTTTTTATGCATATGTTTATTAAAAGTGTGGGGGCAGAAGCACAATGGGTAGCATGTTTGCCTTGCACACAGCTGATCTGGGTTCTAGTCTCAGATTCCCAAAGGAAATACTGCTAGGAGTGATACCTGAGTACAGAGCCAGGAGCCTTGCTGGATGGGGCTCAAAAACCAAACCGAACAAAACATAAAATCCAAAATTTTATTTTGGTTAATTTTAGACAAAACTAATTAAAATTAAATTTAAAATTAATTTTAAATTAATTAATTAAAATTTTGTTTTAGTATTGCAATTTGTTAATACTTTTTAAAATTTTTTTCTGCCCCTTTGACTAAACGAATAAATTAAAGATTTAGGGAATTTTTAATCTGTTCTTACTCTGATGAATAACATTTGTTCAAAATACTGTCTAGTTATGTATATTAGGAGTATAGAGGGGAAAATAAATAAGAGGTAAAATATTCAAATAGGAACGTTTTTAGTTTTATTTTTGTTCAATGTTTTTTTTTTTTGTTTTTGTTTTTGTTTTTGGGTCACACCCGGCAGTGCTCAGGGGTTATTCCTGGCTCCATGCTCAGAAATTGCTCCTGGCAGGCACGGGGGACCATATGGGACGCTGGGATTCGAACTGATGACCTTTTGCATGAAAGGCAAACGCCTTACCTCCATGCTATCTCTCCGGCCCCTTGTTCAATGTTTTTTTTACAGAAAAATAACTTTCTCTCTGACACACAACTTAAATATTACTTGTTAGTTTGGATCACATGTAAACATAGCTATACTCACTCTGAATCAGTTCCATGCCTTGATTTTAAAAACATTTCATGTGGGAGCTAGGCCAGTAATACAAGGTGCAGGGAGCTTGCTGTGCACACTACTAATCTTGTTTCTATCTGCATATGATCATCTATGCACCATCATTTGTAATTCCTGAGAGCAGAGCCAGAAGGGGGCAAAATGTAACCCCTTCTCCCCCCAGATCAATCTTGTTTCAGACTGCAGAGTAGAAAATAGAGAAGGGAAGAAACCAAAAGATGGGAAACAGTGGAGAGCAGGTGTCAAGGAGGATTTGAGTACACTGGTGCTGTAAAAGAGTAGGTACAGCTAAATATCCAGATCACGTAGTCAACAGTGAAATCAGAATTTCAAAGTTCAAAATCAAACTTAACATTGTGCCTGTCAAAGTGGAATTGTGGGACTGGAGGTGGAAAAAAAAACCTGGGAATCCTAATGGAGGGAAAACTGGTGGTGAGATTGGTGCTAGCACATAGTAGTCTAAAAACCCAACTGTGAATAGCTATGCCAATTATTTTTATGCAGTATGACCTTAGGATAAGCATACTAGATACTAGAAATACACAAAGTACCATATTATTATATTTTATATTTACTTTTAAAATATGCAAAATACGGACAGATGTCATATGTGGAGTACCAAATCAATTATCTTGATTCTTGGTTTTGAAATTACTTACATTTCAGATTATTTAATTAAGTCATTTTTAAAGCAAATTTTTAAAAATGATTAATTTAAATGCCAGAATTTAGTCGTGGTATTGCAAAACGTTTATTTAACCCAGGGATTATTGACAAAATCAAGTTTAAGCAGCATGCATATAGAGGCAGCACCAGGTCAAGATCTGTGGATTGGATGAATTGAAACCATCCATGAACAGCTCTAATTCTACAGGTGTTTTATATCACATTCTAAAATGCCTTTGCACTAAATTTTCATTTATATGAATTTTATGTTAATTCTTTTCCTTAAATTTCAAATGTTGACAAGAACAGAGCCCAGATCAGACACATGCAAGCTGAAAGCATATTACGTGAGTACTATTTCCCCAGAATTTAAGTCAGCATTATTAAAAGTGATATTACATATTAAAAACCATAGATTTAGGTCAAATTTGAGAATTATGAGCTTTCCTATTTTATCTGTGCTTTTTAGAAAGACACTCTGAAGTTTAACATCTGTCCTAAGCTATGTGTTTTAGGCAGATTTTTTAAATATCCCTGATGAGTTGATCTGCTTTACCAAAGCACCTGTGTGAACCATATATTCTCTTAACTGTTATATATCAATCTTTATGAGATGAACATGAAAATTATGAACATAGTTTGCAGTTAATCTTAAGGAAGATGGGTTCTTTTCCTGGTGTATCATTTTTTTTTTTTTTTTTTTGGTTTTTGGGTCACATCCGGCAGTGCTCAGGGGTTACTCCTGGCTCAAAGCTCAGAAATTGCTCCTGGCAGGCACGGGGAACCATATGGGGCACCGGGATTCAAACTGATGACCTTTTGCATGAAAGGCAAACGCCTTACCTCCATGCTATCTCCCCGGGCCCCCTGGTGTATCATTTATATTTTATTTGGAAGCTAAGTTTTCCGAAAGATTGGCACCCACTTTAATAGCCAAAATATTTTTCATGCTTAATTTTGTGTGCAGAAATATTTATTGAAAATAACTGGGGCTGGAGAGGCAGCATGGAGGTAAGGCATTTGCCTTGCATGCAGAAGGTCGGTGGTTCAAATCCCACCATTCCATATGGTTCCCTGAGCCTGCCAGGAGCAATTTCTGAGTGTGCAGCCAGGAGTAACCCCTGAGCATCACCAGGTGTGACCCAAAAACCAAAAAAAAGAAAGAAAATAACTTTAAGTTTTATTTTGCTTTTTTCTTTGAAGTGTTTAATTAATGTTTTTCTTCATAATAGACTAACTTCATAAAAGCTAATAGAGGCCAATTTTAATTATGAAAAATGGAAGAATAACCACTTGTTAGGTAGCTGAGTCAATTCATTAAAGATAATGGTTATTATATTAGTATACATGCTTTAGAGATTTTTGTGGATTGCCTTCAAAAAAGAGTAGAGGCTGCACTAGAATGAGATTAAGTAGATTCATTTTCTTCAATATTTTTCTCAAGGACTTTGAGCTACTCTACTCTGCTATTTCTTGAACTTGGAGATATCCACAAAACCTGAAGACCTAATTCTTACAGAGATTCTGATCACAAAGTCTTTGGGACCTGAAGCTTACATTTCTTATAAGTTTAATTTACTGCCATTGTATGCAACAGGTAATACTGTAAATGATATGTTTCTTAGCATTCACCAAGAGGAAAAAGAATCTAGTTTTTGACATAATGGCACTACTTGAAGCAGCCTTGAGGCATTTTTGTTTTAAATGGAATCATCAATATTGAAAATGAATTAATTTATGACTTAAATGGAAGTCTGATACTGGACTTCTAAGAGGTTTAATACAGAACTTCTAAATTGTTATTAACCATACAAACTTTTGTAAATCCTAGTGCTGAAAAATTGTCCAGATAGTTCACATAAAAAGAAAATCAGCACTATGAACTAAAAAGATAACCTCCATGTAACATAGTGGTTCATTTTAGATTGTATACTTATTATTTTAATACACATCATAAATTTTATTAAATGACTAAGTTCTTAATTAAATCATTCTACTTTGTTTGTATTGCCTCTAGTAATTCCTTTATAAATTACCATACATGTGAATCCCCATATGTGCTGTGCTACTGATTTCACTAGTCTTTAATCTTTGTTAACTCTAGCATTTGATATGAAAAACTAATGATAAAAACAAATCTTTTATTTAAACAGCTTGAGATTTGATATGGCTTATCATCCCCTTAATTGAAAATGATAGAAAACAATAAGCCTGTGGAGGTTTTTGAGACATCTATTAAGCAATTTTTAATATAAAAACTTAATATAATTAATTAGTGCAATATAGGTTAGCCTTCTCCCACCAGGAGCCTTCTGCTGCACCTGGAATATTGTTCTCATTTAACATGCTTTGTGTGACCCTACCTTTAGTACCTGGTCTTAATGACTTGTTTATCTCAAGGTAAATTTTAAATTGTAGTTGTTTATTTGTCTTGTCTTCCCTTTGGGATTGTAAATTGAATTGGAGGTCAGGGACTTATTCATTTTTGTAGCTTCCCTAGAAACTAATTTTCATACTTTTAGTAGCAGTATATAATCAAATCAGTGGAGCTTTAAATTCAACATAAAATTTTTTAGTCACATAATATTTTGAATAATGTAAGTTAATTCCCCCTTCATTTTTTATATTTACCATTTTATCATTTGTTATTCATTGGTTCCAAATCATCCTGAATCTGACTCAAGCGATTATTTTCTAGTGATGGATTATATTTTTAATTTACTTAAGATAATTCATCACATCGTTGACATAGTTGATCATAATACATTTGTTTCCAGATAAGTGAAAGCAGTTATTTTAAAAAAGAATAAATAGAAAAAAATAAGATGAAAGAGAAGGAAGTAAAAATAAAATGAAAGAAAAGTACAGTGGCAAGCACATTTGTGAAAATTATTTTATCTCCAATGAAGTCACTGATACAATAGCAGAATGTTTAGTAAGCTCTTGTTGTTAGCGGTACATTTTGTTAAGTTGATGAGTTTCTATAGGGATGACATCAAACAAATGGTGTTGTCCAAAAATTCAAAGCATTATTACTGAAACTATGACTTTTGGGGACATGTACTCAGCTGCCAGGCCTCCTGGAAGAAGGAAGGCAGGGTGCCTACATCCACTCCAAAATCCTTAATGGTATCAGCCCCAACTGGTGTACCCAAAATTTGGTCAGATTGATGTCCCTGCAGGGAATTGTAGAAGATTAATGATGAGGCAGACTATTGTGGAAAAGGTGATTAGGTAATGGAGGTAGAAAGCATGTCTTCAAGTAGGTGGGGGCTTGGCCTGCCCTCTTCTTCCATGTTGGTCAGCTTTGAAGCAATATTATTTTTTAAGATTACTCATTAAAGGCTTATACTACAAAAGCTTCTATGCCAAGAACAAAAGATATCTGTAATATTAATTTTAAGATTCATTACTGTTTCTTGTGTACCATGTATTTACTGATAATTAAGTAAATTAAAAAAAAAACTTCTAGGACAACAGGGCCAGAATGATAGTACAGAGGGTAATTTGCTTGCCTTGTATGTAGCTGACTGGATTTGTTGCCTGTCATCTTTTATGCCCCCCCCCCCCCCCGAGCAACCCAGAAATGATTCCTGAATTCAGAGGCAGGAGTGATTCTTGAGCACCACCTGATGTGACCCAAAATCCTAAATAAATAAATAAATAAATAAATAAAATTTGAGGGTAAGAGATGGAAAAAAAATAATAGATTGTTATTGACTAAGAAGAAAGCATTTGGTCCTAACTGAATGTGCAGTGGTTAGGGCCTTTACCTCTTTACCTTGCACTCTGTTGACCCAGCCTTGTTACCCCAGCATCCCATATGGTCCCCTCAGCACCACTTGGCCTAATTCCTTCATGCAGAGTTGGAAGTAACTCTTGAGCCTCACTAGATGTGGATCCTCCAACCCTTCTTCTCCTACACTCCAAGAAAAAGAAGTAAGCATTACTGATAATGTAAGCAACAACATGCTGCCCCCCCAAAAAAAACAAATTTGGGGGGAGGGTAATAAACTATTTAATTTTTAAAACTTCAGTTATACACTGTCTCAGACTTCCTTTTAACAGCTATGATTTAATATCTCACATTTGTATATCCGTTGTGATTTTTCTGTATGACTTGCTTGAGCACTCTCAGATGAGGACAATCAGCTGGTGACTTGGCCAGGACAGGACTTTCAAGGTGGCCTGATTTTTATATTCTTAGCTCTTGAAATGAATGATTATATTCTTAGCTCTTGAAATGAATGATCTCTGGATTGAGTTTGTGTTTTCAAGGCATTCTTTTGGGTATAGCCACACCCAGATGTGGACAGGTGTAACTGCTGTCTTCTCTATTCAGGATTCACTCCTGAAGGCCTTGTAGGACAAAAAAAGGGGTACCCAAAATTGAACGCAGATTGTCCACATGCACTGCAAAGGCCTTATCTACTGTGAGGTTGTTCTGGCTTGTACAAGGCTTCTTTCAATCCTAATCTTTTTTTCACAGCCTAATGATCTCAGGGTTTCAAAGAAAGAAGCTATAGGCTTCTTAAGCTTTTGCTTCTAATATCTTTTATTCTGATCCATCTAAAGCCTTTTGATTTTTATAGAAAAATTTTAATGCTTTGTAATCATAAAAGTATACAGAAAAGAATCTGTTAAGAAATACTGCAGAGTACAAGTTTGTCAAGGTAAATAAAACAATTTTATTTTGTTTTTATTTTTATTTATTTATTTATTTATTTATTTTGGTTTTTGGGCCACACCCAGTGACACTCAGGGGTTACTCCTGGCTATGCGCTCAGAAGTCGCTCCTGGCTTGGGGGACCATATGGGAAACTGGGGAATCGAACCTCGATCCGTCCTAGGCTAGCGCAGGCAAGGCAAGCACCTTACCTCCAGCACCACCGCCCGGCCCCCAATTTATTTTATTTTAAATAAATTTTGTTTATTACAGTTTTCAACGTGGAACTAGATAAACTGTAAACAACTATAATTTTAAAAAGGTTTTTTCCTCTGAAGTCTCACACTATCTCACTTGCCACATGTCCCACTTATTGTAGAAGAGTAGGTCTGCTTCACTATGCTATTACTAAGAAAGGCACAATTTCCTGGACTTACACTGTAAACATTTATTTCTATCAAATGCAATAAGAACATTAACACTTTTAATTTATTGTTTTTACTTTCTGTTTTGAGTCCATGCTCAGGGGCAACTCCTAGTTCTGCGCCTAATAATCACTCCTGAGGGGATTTGGACCATTTGGAATAACAGGGTTTAAAACTTAGTTTGCCCACGTGCCAGACAAGATCCCTACACATGTACTATCTCTCTGGACACTAATTGAAAGTTTTGTCTCTCTCTCTTTTTTTAAAGTGTACAGTTTTAAATATAGACACCAAGGGTGTTCCTTCTACCTATTTCACTATGGTACCTTTTACCTACAGGAAGTGCTTGACCATTAGAGCATGTGCAAAGTGGCAACTGACCTCAGCTGAGCTTCCATTCTCCCCTTTAAAGCCTAGTGAGCTAGTGCCTGCTTGCTCTGGAACCTGCAGCTCTTAGTGTTTCAAGCAAGCCTCTTCCTCCTTTGTATAATGTCTTTCTCTGACTGTTTTAACACAAATCTGTATGAAGCCATTATTTTTCTGTCTTTTGACTCACTGATGGCATTTAAAAAAATTCTAGTCTGGGTAATTTTCTTACATTGAAAAATCCAATTGCTGCTTTTGTTATTTTAGCTTTGTGCCTTAGAAATGAGTGAAAATGTAAACTTATTTAGCTTTTTAATACAGTCATCTCCCCTCGAAGTTTTATTTCGATTTTCACCCTATTGAATATCTATAGCCTATGATTTATAGATCCTTTAACATTAAAGGTTATTATCCCCCCTTAATTGCACCTATGCTATAGAGCATCACATGCATCAAAGTGAACCTATAGTATCTTATAAAAGGATTTTTTTCTTCTTTCCCTTACATATGCTTTATAGGACTGGAAAAATATTACAGTGGGTAGGGCAGTTATCTTGCACGTTACCAATCTAAAATGAATCCCAAGAACCTATTTGGTCTCACAATCTCAGCCAGGTATGAACACTGAACATTGAGTCACATGCATACAAGCTGTGTGACTCAAAACCAAAATAACAATGATGATTTTTTTCTTTTTTGGGTCACACCCAGCAGCGCTCAGTAAGCTCAAATCGCTCCTGGCAGGCTGGGACCATATGGGAAGCCGGGATTTGAACCACCGTCCTTCTGCATGCAAGGCAAATGCCTTACCTCCATGCTATCTCTCTGGCCTCAAAGATAATAATTTTTAAGGGTTTAACCCAACTGCATGCATTTATCCGGCATAGAATTTTCCTTAGTTTTTATTAGCAATGTTGCAAAACTATACCTCTTATTACAGGAACCATGTGAATGGTCCATTAAACTACGCAGCACCATTCATGTGTAGTTTTAGGCATGAATTGTATTAACTCTGTATATTAACATTGTATTTTATTTTTAATTTTTTTGGTAAATGATGTAGTGTGGAGGCATTTTGTTTTATAATGTAAATCCCTTTAATTGAAATCAATTTCTTTAAATTCCTTCCCTAGTCAAAATTGTATTTTATATTTTTCTTGGTGCTACCTCGAGGAATAGTTGAAAAGTGATTGTTACTATTTAAGGTATAAAAACACTATTGTTTTCTTTAAAAATTTGAAATCATTGCACTACTAAGGATCACGTAGTAAGAAAATCTTATGTTTATTACATTATTTGTACTTGTCTCTCTTTCTCTCTTTTGTTTTTTTGTTTTTGGTTTTTGGATCATCCCCGGCAGCACTCAGGGGTTACTCCTGGCTCAGTGCACAGAAATTGCTCTTGGTAGGCATGGGGGCCATATGGGATGCCAGGATTCGAACCACCATCCATCATAGATCTGCTGCATGCAAGGCAGATGCCCTGCTGCTGTACTATCTCTCCAGCCTTTATTTGTACATTTATTTCCTGAAAAAGTAACTGTGGCAGATTGCATACAAGGTATATGCAAGTTTAAAATGCTGAAAAGCAAATACATATATATGTAATATATCATCTCTTGTCCATGTCATGGCAGCATGCCTGATGTTTCTGCCCTAGTAGAAATAACTCTGATTCTGACTATGGTGACATGGCAGTTGTGTATCTTTAAGTTTACTTAATTGAAATTCTAATGTTCTATAGTGTCCTGTGTCTTTTATTCAGTATTATGCTTATTATGAATCATTCTTCTATAGGAATATTCATTTGTGTTGTTACCAGTTATTGTTTACATGTGCTAATATGCTATATTACTTGAATATAACAAAATGTATTTGTTATACTATTTTTTAGCTTGTTTCCTAGTTAAAGCTTTCACAAAAAATACTGCCAGAAAATACTTAGAGGCCCATAGTGTTGATGAGTTTGACAACATTACTACAAAAGCGTCCAGGCTGGGGTTTAAGAAACATATACTAGCAGTTCAATGAGATAAATGCAGAAAATTTAGTCCAAAATGATGATTCCTTTCTACACATAACCAACTTAAAATATCTGATTGTTCTGTAACCTTGCTAAAATTTGGCATTGGTGACTGCCTTGCTATTATGGCAATTGCATATTGTATATCATTGAAGTATGTTTGAATTTTTCTAATTACCAAGGACATTGAGCACCTTATTAGTGACTATTTGTGTTTTTAAAAGTTATGTCCACACCTTTTGATTTTTTTATTTTAGGTTATCTTGTATTGATCTTTTGAGTGTGAAACAATTGTGTAAGTCAAAACATTTAATTGCTGTACAGAATCTGTTCTCTAGAATTACTGTTCTGCTTGGCATGCAGCCTCCTCAACAAACTCTTGCCAGAAAATTTAAATTTTTTTGAAAGATCTGTCTGATTAGTATGTAACTAAGTGTTTCTAAATTTCATAAACTGTTGAAGATTTTGGTAATGTTCTTCTAGGATATTTTAAACCCGCAACTGTGAAACGTTTATCTGATACTCTTAGAATTCTAGAATAAATTTCAATTGGTACTGAAGGTATTTATTTGAGGCATTTTCCTATTTTCTAAGTTCTTCATTCACTTTTTTGTAATATTAGCTTCAATTTCATTATAAACAAACTAATAGCCTTGACTACACAGAATATTCAATGTTTTTCTCTATTCTTAGAATAGCTTATAGTGCTTAGGTAATAAAACATTATCATCCTATATTTATAGTTTTACTGATTTAAACTTCTACTTTTTTCTGTACCTTTCATTTTTCTTAATTTCTTACAGACCGGATCAATCTTGATATTGTCATCAGTTGTCATAAGATTTTGAATTTCAAAATAAAGTCATGTGTTTTACTGGAAGAAAGAAAAAATACTTAGTGGCAAGCTAATTTCACATGCTAGGATGAGACAAAAAGTATACTCAGCAAGGGAGGAGAAGAATAGCAGTGAGTAAATAGAGCAATTTATAGTATTTTTTTATCATTTATTTCAGAAAAATAAATCACAGAAATGATTTTCTGAATTAGTATGATCTGTGGTTAAAAATTAAAGATGTCATAGTTTCTGACCTTAACCATAACCTATAGGTAAATCTTTTAGTAATATACCAGAATATATGTATACCCCAGAGCCATGAATAGAAAAATTTCAGTGACCTTCACTATAAAAGTGAGAAATATATAGAGAATAATGCTAACAGTTTCATACACACCTAACATTTCTCTTAGAGAAATTATAGTGAAGAGAGAAAGAATTTTGTAGCCTTCCCTAAAGAATTTCTATGATTCCAAAGAATTTAATTTAAGAAAATGATAAAGACAGATCTGAACAACTGAAATCCAGTAAATAATAAGGCTATGATAAATTGAGAAAGCACTTCCAGACAGCACTAAGATTTCTAATATTCATCATTCACTTAGCAGTGGTTTTGATTCTTAGCCCTCAAGCCATGCCTTTTTATTCTAAAATTTTTATTTATTTAAAGAAAATGCATAACATGTTGACATAATCATAATACATTTGTTTCCAGATAAGTGAAAGCAAAATCATTGAAATGAAATGGAAAAAAATAAAATGGAAGAAAGACAAAGGATGAAAGGAAGAAAGAATAGAAAAATACAGTAGCAAGTTTATTTGTGAAAATTATTGTATCACAATGAAGTCAATAATGCAATAATAATGCAATAATGCAGAAGGTTCAGTAAATTGTTATATGTACAGTCTATTAAATCGCGGTGTTCCTTAGAGGTGACAGCATCAAACAAATGAAGTTGTTCAGAAATTCAAAGCGTTGATACTATTAATTTTAGGGTCATATACTCAGCTGCAGGGCCTTCTGGAAGTAAGCTCAGTTTGAACATGGCAACCACTTGGGGGTGTGGCTATAGCTGGCAGGATTTCCAGTAAGAAGGGAGATACAGGGGAGGATGTGCGCTTGCTCCAAATAAAAGTCTGGTGATTTCTGCCCAATACCTAGTATTCCTGAAGTGTGGTCACATCGGTGTCCCACGGGGAATCATAGAGGGTCAATGATGAGGCAGGCCATGTGAGAACCGGTAATTCTGGTGGTGGAGGCAGCAAGCATAACATTGGCAGGTTGGTGACTTTGCCTACTTCTTCTCCTGAGATAGCCAGCTTTGTGCTGCTTGGACCGATGTACCCATGATTTTCTTTTTTCATGGCTGTTTACATTCTTGTTTTTAGAAAAGTGTGAGCTTATGGAGCCGGCCTGGTTTGAACATGATGACTGCATTTGTGGGCATGATTACAGCTCATGATGCCTTTTTTATACAAAGCAATATAATATGAGACGACTCTGGAAAGTCCTAAGCAACACTGTTCTCTGTAAAATTTGACTTAACTTAGTCTCAAAATTCAGAAGCTCTTTTTTGTTTGTTTGTTTGTTTGTTTTGTTTTTGGGTCACACTCGGCAGCGCTCAAGGGTTTACTCTTGGCTCTACACTCAGAAATCGCTCCTGGCAGGCTCACGGGACCATATGGGATACCGGGATTCGAACCATCCTTCAGCATGCAAGGCAAATGCTGTATCTCCAGGCTATCTCTCCAGCCCCCAGAGCTTTCTATGTTTTAAACCAATTCTAGAATTGGTTTATGAGGTCACTTGCATGCCATTCTTGCTACTTGATATTTTTATATCCTCTTTAAAGCAATCAATTATTGAAGTTTTGGACATTTCACTTTTAGCTCCCCACACAAAAGACTTATCCGAGCTTGTCTTGTGTATCAAAGCTTTAGTTTTCATTAAAAGTAATGTAGCAGTTTACCAAACATAATTCAGAAAATAAAGTGAAATAATATATACTGATTGCAACTGTTGCACAAATTTGTTTTTGTTCTGGTTCTGGGTGTCTGGAAATAATGGCCTATACATTCTAATCCTTATTTGTTCATTGATGTCCTAGACTCAGTGACACAGGCTTCTACTTGCCTTTGTAACCTTCTCACTGTCCTTCCAGTACTCTCTCTTCCAGTTTAGATAACTGTTTTGTATCCCCACTAAGCTTTGAGCTAAGATGCACAAAATGTCAATCATTACATCTATATTCTGTGCTTGGATATTCACAAATTCCTGAATGTATATGCTCACACACATATAGTTCATGCTCTTTTGAATGAATGTACATTGTTTCCTTTCTTATTAATGTGCTACCCATCACTGGAAGTGAATATCTCCAAAGAAACTTGAGAGACACTAACTTGTTACTCCCAATTTCTATCATCTTAAAATTAGTATCAATAAAGATCAACATCATCATATTTTCAGGGATAACAATTTCTCAATAATGATGTACCCAACTTAAAAGCTTCTAACTAAAAAATCTATCCTAGTGTGCTGCTGAGTTTACCCAAACTTAAGTCCGTTTACTTATACCAGGTGTTTTCAGCTCATTAGAGGCAGGTCATTGCTTCAGTCAGCATAAGCAGTGTTTTAGTATTTTTTTTTCAGAGCCCTCCCCCAGTATTTATTTTTTTAATCTTTAAATTCCCCATTTTTAGTCATTGAAGAGCTTGAGTCTACTGATACATTGTTTGCACAACAACTCAAGATTCCAGTTACAATTGGACTAGATCAGAATTTTTACTTTGTCCTGGAAATCTTTATAAATTAACACATTTTGCTGAGCTGTTGTACATTGTTAGTGTCAGCATTTGCCCTTCTGCTGGTTTCATTTCTGTGCTGATTATCATCTGGGACTTTTAGCATCATGCATGCCTCATTGGAATCTACACATACTGCATTTCACATGGCTATGCTGCCAAAGACAAATTAGACTAGTTGGACACGACTTCATGTTTCCCTTTTTGTTTCTCACAGATAATTTCTTGGATAATATCTTTTTAAGTATCTCACCTAAGAACTCTGTATAGCTCTCTAGTTTGTGACATGAACAGAATATACTTTCCAAAAACAGCAGTGGCATTTTCTTGCTTCCAGTTCTTTTCTATGATTCTCAAAGAATTTCAGCCCTCAAAATGTTTCAGCAACCTATTTGTAAATTTTCTAGGTCCCATTATGTGGTTATCTAAATCGGTCAAATTGAGTTGAGGACATTGAAGGAAACACTGGCCTAATTTCTCACAGCCTTGCTATAAAATTGCTTGTTGCCTTTTTCCTTATTGATGGAGAGAAATAACATTCTTTGACTCTAGTTCTAATTAGCATAGCTCTTTCCACCTCCTTAAGGTGGTATACGAATCACAGGAAAATGGGCAGAGAGGGGTTGATCTCTTGATAATATTGTGATATTTCTCCTCTGCTCCATGTTGGTTGCAGTGTTTGGGAACTGTTGGTGAGAGGAGGGGTGGAAATGTGTCTTCCCTTCTCAGTTTTGCATGGCACTTTGGGCATCTTCCTTTATTCCATAAGTGAAAAAATAGATTGCCTAAGACAATCTTTGAAGAATCAGAATAAAATTATTATTTCTACCTCTGTAAGGAAATTTCCTCTTCAATTTAGTATAAGTTTTTCTTATTAAAATAAACTCATGGGTGGGGGGGGAAATAAACTCATAAGAACTTTTTCCTATCAACTTTAATATTGTTAGTCCATTACTTTCATGTTGTTATTCCTTGCCCTATTTTGCATCTTCAGCTAGGATGAGCTGTCACTAGACAGTGACCCTACCTTATTCCTGCATTCTTTTTTGTTTGTTTTTGGGTCACACCGGCAGCGCTCAGGTGTTACCTCTGGCTCCATGCTCAGAAATCACCCTTGGCAGGCACAGGCGACCATTTGGGATGCCGGGATTTGAACCACTGTCCTTCTGCATGAAAGGCAAACAACTTACCTCCATGGTATCTCTCTGGCCTCCTATTCCTGCATTCTCTTAGCATTCCATATAGCATGTAAGCAGACTAGTGCTCAGAAAATGGTCCTCTGGCTTACTGATGAAGGAGTCAGTCATCAGAATAAAAAAGAAAATTCTATGGTGTGCTTAATGGTGATGTATTATAGTAACTGTATAATTCTACATCTTTCTTTAAATAGTAAAACTCATATTTATAGTAAGAAATTAATTTCTTCCCTCTTGTCATTTCTAGTTCATTTTTCCAAAATTCACATTTGCTTAAATTTTCTTAATATTGGTTATATCATGATGTTATATTTGTGACATTTTTGATTCTTGGCAATATTTGTATCACTGTTGCATAGTAACATTTTTTTGTTCTTTGCATCTATCTGTTTATGAGTTATATAGCACTGTTGTGTAACTTTTATAATGCTGTTTCTTGCCTATCATCCCCCCTGGATCTTCCAGGTGGGGGCGATTAAGGAATAAATAAAAGAGCTTATGGGGGAGGCAAAGGAGGTCTTTTTGACAGAACTGACGGTGAGGTGGGAGAGTTTTTATAGATTGTCAAAAAACCTCTTTTGCTGAACCTTTGTCCCTGGATTCACGGACTAGACTGTTTAGTTTGTTTGTGGGGGGATTTGTCCCTCGGGTCTCTTCAAAGAGGAGAACCAGGGAAAGATGTTTCCAATTGGAAATATTTCCATTAGGAGATTATTTTTAAATTCAGAGACCTCCAGCAAGGGTTTCAACTTATAAGCCTATATAAAAATTGTAAGAATGGGCTTGTTCTTCTAATTCAAAAGAATAGAACTCAGTAAATTTTTTTTTTTATTCAAAGACTCTGATTTTGATACTAGACCTCATACACAAATTTGAGATTTTTCCTCTATTCCATGCCTGAAGATTGACCTGAAGCTTTGGGCGTATGGAGTGATACATTATAGCTGTTAGAGCAGGTATGAGGATCTTTAAGAGGCTGGACTGGGGATTGGAAAAATACATAAACTCCTCAAAGAAATCCTCTAGTTCTTCCTAGAATAAAGCAACTTTATTACATATAGCTAGAATATATAATACAAAATACAAAATAATATTATTTATTATATTAAGTTAGAATATAGCTAAAATAAAGCAACTGTTGGAGATACTTAGGAACCAGTCCTTTCCTCTTAATGTGGAAATTTGGAAAGTAAGAAGCAAAAGGGATGCTCAGTTCATTTGTATTATGTATCTTCACTTGTCTTACAGATTATGAGTTTGAATTTTGATTTTGGAAATAAACAGCAATGAGGGAATGGTGAGGAAAATATCCTCAGAACATACTATATACTTTAATTACACTAATTAAAAAATAAGGACACACAATATTAATTTTTTATTGTGGCAATATTGGTTTATAAGAATATAAATGTGGGGCCCGGGAGATAGCATGGAGGTAAGGCGTTTGCCTTTCATGCAAAAGGTCATCGGTTCGAATTC